>JAFFZR010012394.1:0-23786 GCA_018397195.1 Lethrus apterus | reverse complement strand
AATGAAATTTTTTTATTTTCCAGCTTCCTACTTTGTAAAATATTTAATATATGAGTTCCAATACATAATATAAATATTTTCAGGATTTACGATGTACACCACTTGCGTCATATGGTTGGCTTTCGTGCCCCTTTATTTTGGAACAGCAAATCACGTAGCTCTAAGAATCACTAGCATGTCGGTTACTATCAGTTTATCAGCTAGTGTAACTGTTGCCTGTCTCTTCTCGCCTAAAGTAAGTACATATTAAAATTACACAATATTCCATTTTTTATTGTAATGGTTATTCATACAAAAAATTTCGTTTTTGGTGAATCTAAAATTTAGCGATACTTTTACAATTAATTAAATAATTGCTAAGCCTATAAATTGCAATCATTAATCATTTATCAATGCCGCAAAAAGTAATGCGTGTTCCTGTCATCTTCAAAAGAAAGTCCTGATATTCTGATGAACATATTTTGCAGTTATACATAATTTTGATAAGACCTGAAAGAAACGTCAGGCAAAGCATGATGCCAATGAGATATTCAGCCATAAGCAAAAACACTGGAACAGCAGGATCAGGAAGCATGATGGCAACGGTAATGGTTACAGCTGCCACTTGCAATCAGAAGCAACAAATACAAAAGCATGTACCGCCGATCGAGAACGACAAAGGTAAGACCTGAATATATTTTTAAATTTTCAAATGACAACAACTGAATTGTTTGATTTTTATCAAATCTATTTTAGGCAATTTCACACATTATTTTCAGTCCAAAATATTGATCAAAATGGTGCACATAAATCTTTTGTAATAAAACACATCATAAACCACATATAAAACGTGTAAATATCGTTCCGTAAAACGGTCTTTAATTTACACAAATCCCAGTTGACTCATTAAGCCATTTACCGTCACATTGCCCGTACAAGCGTGAAACCAAAGTAATAAAACAACCATAAAGTATGCGTGCGTAAAGGAAAATCAGATAACCAACAAAGAGGAAGTCGGTTTGTTCACATGCGAAATCCGTTTACAATCACGAGTTGGTACGTTCCTGGTACAGAATTTGTTATTTAATTAAATGAACTTCGTACCTTGTGGAAAATACAAAAATCTGTTAATAAAATAAAATAAATTTCTAAATAATATTCGTAAATCATAAAATGTGCGTAAATCTGCGTAACTACCGAAAATGTTTATAAATAATCGAGAAACATAGTTGCTATTCTCAATTTTTTTTTATTTACAGATCTAAAGTAAATATTTTCATGTTTCCATATTAAATCGTATATATTAACTAATTACGTGTTAAAAGATTGACATGACATTAAACTTCCAATCATCTTTAATAATTGGATGTGTAATATTAACGAGTGTGTCATTTGATGGCTTTGGGTTAATTATCCTTGATCAAAGCAATAACATTGACATGGTCTTTGAGTTCAATCTTTCCGGAAGCATTTAAAATTACGTCAAATTTTTTGGCTTTACTAACCGATATATATACAGTGTGGTGAGAAGTTTGGAACAAAATTCATAAAAGCGTTCTATAATGTTTTTAAGAAAATCGCTCGGACAGGTCAATTTTTGTTTTTGAAATGCCGTCTTCTATATTTTATATTTTTTTAATGACGCCATTGGTTTTTGCACAATGACGACATCATCATTTTTTTTTTTTTTTAATAACAACCCCCTATTTTTTCTTCTGTTTTTAATAGACTTTCTTACATAACAATTTTTTTTTTTGAATAAATGACACATTTACTTCAGATCTTCAATGGTTATAAAAATAATAGTCGTAAACATTCTAAATTAAAGCAAATAACAGCAGTTTTTTTTTTTAATAACAACCCACTATTTTTTCTTTTGTTTTTAATAGACCTTCTTACTACTTACCTTAAATAACAATTTTTTTTTTAATAAATGACACATTTACTTCAGATCTTCAATGGTTTTAATTTAGTAAAAATAATAGTCGTAAACATTCTAAATTAAAGCAAATAACAGTAATTTATGTATCTAAGACGAAGAGTGAAGCTTTAAGGTGCAATGATGTCATTATCGATTTATTTAAATGACTCGTTTATTTCTTTTGCGTTTGATAGACCTAATGTTTAAATGGTGATTACCGAATTAAGTCATTGCGTAGGAACTTTTCTGTCTGAAAAAAATAACATTTTTTCTTTAAAAAATTAAAAGTTTTGTTTAAAAGAATTTTTTTTTAAATCGATAATGACGTCATTGCACCTTAAAGCTTCACTCTTCATTTTAAGTACATAAATTACTGTTATTTGCTTTAATTTAGAATGTTTAGGATTATTATTTTTAATAAATTATAACCATCTGAAGTAAATGTGTCATTTATTCAAAAAAATTGTTATGTAAGGTACCAATTTTTTTACATCAGCGTTTAAGTAGTAAGAACGTCTATTAAAAATAGAAGAAGAACGTGAAGGTTGTCATTAAAAAAAATGCTGATGACGTTTTGTGCAAAGACCAATGACGTCATTCAAAAAAAATTAGGTCATAAGACGGCAATTCGAAAACAAAAATTGACCTGTCCGAGCGATTTTCTTAAAAACATTATAGAACGCTTCTATGAATTTTGTTCCAAACTTTATCACCACACTGTATATATTTTCTATTACAGAAGCATACAACGTGAAATTAAAACTACCAGTGAAAGATTGTAGTACGCAGACAATTCCAATTACAAGGAGCAATTCCACATTGAACAGTTCACAGGAACACTTACAGAAGATAAACAACTGTAATGTGGGAAACGGTCCCTTGGCCATATTACCCGGTGTTCAAATAAAGGACATCCCTTTATAGCAACAAGATTCGTCAAGATCATCTAGCATAAAGTCAAGGCGACTTCCTATACAAGTGTAAATTGGCAAGTAAATATGTATTCTATGTGAAGATCAAGTATAAACCTAAGATAATTTATCTTAATATGTATGTATAAATACATAGATGTTAATTGTAATGTTAGGAGTCGTACGCAACAATTCCAATTACTCAATGAAGATAAACGTATTATTTATAGTAAGCGTTATACAGGGTATATACTTTCAGTCTTCATGCTCGCACATAAAACTTTTTCCACAGAACTGGACCGATAGTATTTTAAAGGTGCTGTGAATAATATGTAGTGATAAATTAAATGTGATGTATATAATCGTGTATAAATATATTTCAAAATCTTTTTAAATGTACATTCCTATGTATAGATATATACATTTTTTTTTTTGTAGAAATATTTGTAAATTTAAACTAATGTATGAACTACTTTATTAATGAAACCTTATGTTTGTGATATTAGTTTTAATTTGTGTTACACTATACTTTGTTAAATAATTGCTCTTTCAAATAGGTATATTTAGAATATCTTACATAAGCAAATTCGAATGCACATTTTAACGTTTAACTAAGTTTTGGATATAAGTTCACATTTACATTAAACCTGCAATACCATTTGGATTAATGACTTTGTATTGTCTCATTTTTGGCCTAATTTTTGAGCAAAGCCGTGAATAGTATACAGGATGATTCTGAAATAAGTACAGATATTTTAACAGGGCTAGCTGACCATAACCCATACCCAAATCCGCAAAAACGGCGGTCCCATTTTCATTTTAAATTTTCGAAAAATGTCCATTTCAATATGTGTCTCGTTGAAAATCAACTTCCTTTGGCGGGAATGACATGAGATGTTGCAAAACAACCTTTATTGATGATAATTCGGCGTTATTGCCATATTTTACTCAAAACTTAAAATATTTTTTCTGGCACACCCTTCAACATAGGACCGTCATTTTTTGCATATTTGGGGTTGGGCTATTGTCAGCTATCACCTGTTAAAATATCTGTACTTATTTCAGAATCATCCTGTATAGTATGCTTGACTCTTATCTATATATTTATCTTACTTTATTGGAACGATTATTATGTAATTGGTATATATTTTATCTGTTTTAGATTTACATTTTGCTAAATATAATACCTTAATTTCTAATTTATCATTGAGAAATTTTAGCTTTCATTTAGATACTATGTAATAAGGTCCATTTGGGTTCAAATTTTGTTTGAAATCCTCCTGCTCTATTAAATTTTTCAAATATTTCTTAGGATGATTTGTCCTGAAAAAAGCTGACATTAGCTGAGTAGGCATTTGCCCTACAACACACCTGAAATTCATGAAGTTTTATATTCTATTGTAAATTTTGATTTTAAAATATGTAATTCGAGTTTTTATAAACGAATTAATCCACAAAATTAAAACATAAATAAACATTTTTTTTTTTTTTTTAATTTTTTGAATATGGAGTTTCACCATGTACCTGCCAAAATTATTCAAGAATTAATAACCATTTAATATAAGTTTAGCTAATAACTGTGCAGTTTTTTCCCAAGAAATCCAAATCCATCTTAACATAACAAAACCCATTGGCTTTAATGTGCTGTTACATGATATCGAATTATTTCAGTAAATTTGAATTGGAAGGTCTTAGTTCCTTACTTCCAGTAAGATTAATTTATTTAAAAATTTCACAATGTCTTCTTGCATCTCTAAACATCTCAATCTGTTAACGCCAACATCTCAAAATTAATAGGATCACTACTATTACATTTCTCTTTACAAATTTTAATTCGTCTATTACTACATGTAAGCCCAACATTTTCCATAGAGTCTAGATCCAACCCATCACAACAAAACTAAGGTACAAATAATAAACCAAAAATACTTGAAGCACAATTTTAAAGTTATAAACTTAATTTTGTTGTAATCAACACGAAAAAAATTGAAAACTGAAATAGTGGAGACAAAATATTTTTTGAGATAGATAAGTTTACATAATTATCTATAAATTAAATGAATAAGCAATTGTTTAATTAATCCTTAATAATTTCTACATATCTGAATTTTTATACTGAAACTGTATATACTCATCCATAATTTAATAAATATTGTTTGTTAAAACACCGAACTTGTTATTTTTTAATCTATGATTTATGAATTAAATATTTGTCATCTTAAAAATAAATCACTCCATTCTGTATACATACATAATAACACAATAATGTTTACAAATAATGAATACGAAATTTATATAAATCTGTATACCATTTAAATAAATATTGAAACGTATTATTCATTGCTGTTAACAACATGGTACCATAAGTGTACGTTAATAAAAGTAAATAAACTATTCGTTAATTAATACTGTATCGAAAAATATCAATGTATAACTAACTCCTTTGATCGTAATCGGTAATTTTGAGCCCAATGCCGAATAGGATCACACCATGTGCATGTTATTGACATACAAATAAATCCGTCTATGAAGTTATAAGCTGTTGGAAATTTATTGCCACGTCAAATAGAACTACGTATATTAACAACGTGAACGCTTTTCTTCATAAACGGAATTGATAACAAGATGTACCTGTAAGCATGTTAGTATTTCTCAAAATTATTGTACCTTTAAATGGTGTAAATAAAAAAAATCAAAAGAGTGTTTACATTATACCTATTATACTGATCATACATGGTTTTATGAAAGGTTGAAATAATAAATACCTGAAAGCTAAACAAATGTTTCATTCCCCCAAAGTTCAATAGCTAAAAGACTATTGAAATAGTAGAGCAAACACTTGTAAAACAGACTAGAAATTCTTCATATTTAAAAATATTTCAAACTTGAGAAAAAATCTCATTACAAAAAGTATTGATATAAATTAGTGGAAATATTGAAGAACATTCATTGAGAAATTATATGTGCGACTCACCGATGTTGTGCTCGTCGAAAATTGTCCGAGGGCCCCACCAGACGAAGAATGTTTGATAGCGAAACTTCACATATAAACACATAAAGGAAAATTATTGTAACCGGAAAATGTTTCACGGAACTTTTCACTCGGTGTAACGTTCTCACGAGCAGCGCGCAGCGTATATGCCGTAGTTGTGGTCGCTCACGTACGACCATCTCGACAAAAACTTAAAATAAAAACTATTCTCTATTCAACCCGAAAAATAAATTAAACATGAATATGTGTGTCTTAATAAAGAAACAAAAAACAAATAATTTAATAATAAATTTAATTTAGAATAAGCGAACGCGTAACAAACACACTACATATTTTTAACGTAAAGATCAATTTCACAAACAAGTACAGGTTGTGTAATTTCTAATTTAAACAGTTCATGTTAGAAATCTTTGATGAAACGTTATTACCAAAATTAAATTTAAACTTTCTTTGATGCTGCTGCTTTTTGTGCTCCTCATTCATTACAGAGCACCTCTTCAAGTGCAGCAATTCCTGTGAACTTTAGTGCATATGTCATAACAACTGCCACAAACATCAAAATGTCACATAAAATTAGACATATACTTCAGTAAAATATGAAAAATTAATACTAATGCAATAAATCTTATGAACAAAATTAATTATGGCCTTAAACATTAAACGACAAAAATTATGTGTATTATCAAAATTAATAAAGAGGACAAACCTCATTTCAAAATCAATGGCTACAAAGATGAATGTTCGTGATGCCCTAAAAACTGCAATGGAAGAAGAAATGATAAGAGACGATAGGGTATTCATTATTGGTGAAGAGGTTGCCAAATACGATGGACCATATAAAGTAACCAAAGGTCTTTTAAAGCAATTTGGAGAAAAACGCGTCGTTGATACGCCAATTACAGAAATGGGTTTTACTGGTCTCGCAATTGGCGCAGCTATGAGTGGTCTTAAACCAATCGTCGATTTTATGACATTCAACTTTTCCATGCAATCTATAGATCAGGTGATAAATTCGGCAGCAAAAACATTTTACATGTCGGCCGGTACATGCAATATTCCTATAGTGTTTAGAGGACCGAATGGTGCAGCTTTAGGCGTAGCCGCTCAACATTCACAATGTTATGCAGCGTGGTACTCGCATTGTCCAGGATTAAAGGTTCTGTCCCCATACGACTCTGAAGATTGTAAAGGATTACTGAAATCTGCAGTCAGAGATCCAGACCCAGTAGTTTTTTTAGAAAATGAACTACTTTACGGCGTTCAATTTCCCATGTCGGATCAAGCTATGGGTAAAGATTTTCTGCTACCAATTGGGAAAGCAAAAATACAAAGACCAGGTAAACTCAAATTTTTTGACATAAAGGACAAAAACTTCTTCATCAAATGGTTCTTAAAATTAATGTGCGAACATCTATAAATCTTTCATTACAATATTTTTAGGTAGGCATATCACGATAGTAGCCCATTCAAGGGCAGTGCATTTATCAATGGAAGCAGCCAAACTACTAGCAGCAAAAGGTGTTGAAGCTGAAGTGATAAACTTGCGTTCCCTCAGACCTTTAGATTTAAAAACTATAACGACTTCTGTGGTTAAAACTAATCATTTACTGTCAGTTGAGTGTGGGTGGCCACACTGTGGCATAGGTGCAGAAATATTAGCTCGAATTATGGAAAGTGAAGCATTTTATCACCTTGATCAACCGGCGCTGCGACTCACTGGCGCTGATGTACCCATGCCATATGCAAAAAACATTGAAGCAATAGCCGTTCCTCAGGCGAGCGATGTAGTCAATATGGTCAAAAAACTATTAAGAGTTAAATAAATTTTGTGATTGATATAGTCTGAATATATTTTGCACACTTTTTTATATACATGTATACATTTGATTATAAGTAAAAACAATTAGAGTTATGATCACTCATTAACAATCGACAAAAGTTCATATTTAGTAACATTTTATATTGTTACTGTATATTAAATAAAATAAAAACACATGAAGCATCTAAATTCTCTATTTTATAGAAACAAGAAAAAAGCATACAAATAATTCTATAAGAACAAAAAATACATATCATTAAAAATAATTTAACTTTCACAAATGCACATGAATTATATACAACGAGATCCTGTGCTGTGAGTGGTCATCAACGAAGAAGCTTTAAACCTAAAATAAATAAAGAAACATTACAAAATCAAAATTGTCACTTATAATAAAAATGACAAAACAAAAAACCAATCTAATACCCACCGTTGAAACGTTAGCATGATAAAAATCTACTCTACACTACCTATCATACAGGAGATAGAAGAAACAATTTATCATGACGAAATCCTTTATTCTGAGCAAACTAAGATGTTACTTAAATACAGTTAGTACTAATCTATTTTCACTTATTTACTCACATTTCTATATTCAATTATTATGAAAAAAGGCATGCCATTTTTAAGTTACCTTTTAAGGCAATAATCTCCATTTGAAATTATACAAAATATAAGCATACAATATAAATTAGTAATATTTTGTTAAGATTTTAACCAAAATTTACCACTGGATCTTATACCTTTTACTTTCAAAGGTTTCTTCCCTTTCTCCCCACTAGAAGTTGGTTCTCTACTGTCTGTCGCCATTGCCTCCTCTGTACCTTCAGCACGCTCTTGTAATTGAGTTTTGAGGGTTTTCTTTATGTTTATAATCTGAAAAATAAATAAAACTATAAAAATATAATGTAATTAAGAGGGGGTTTTACTAGCTCATATGTAGCAATTTCGCATGTAGGTACACCACCAACATTACATGAGACATGAAAACGTAAGGAGAAACTTTCACGTCGAGATCAACAAGAGAAAATATATTCGATAAAAGTCGGCTTGTTTATTTAGCCAAAGATAGATTTATGTTTTAGCGTCGACAATAAATAAATAACGCATTTTTAAAATCTATTTCCTATACATGCAAAAATAAATCTATATCTCTAATTTAAAACAGACTGTAAATGCACTGTTTTAGGAGTAGTAAAGCGCCGCCGCCTTAAAAGAATACAATATCTCATATTTAATATGATAATATTCCATATTATGAAGAATTACGTGAAATGAAGAGTGTGTATACTGAGTATAAGGTCAGATTTAGAAATTAAGCCTAAATAAAACTATCAGAGGTGAGAGGATTGCTAATGCTTTGTAAACTGATTATACACACTATATGAAACACATGTAGACATAAATATCTCTCAATATGTGATAATAATGTGCTTTTATTTCCAATATACTTTTCAAACAACGATGTAATTCATCTAAAATAAAAAAACTTTACCTCTTGTTCAACGTCAGCCTTTCTTTGAACATTACGATTCTTTTCCGAATTGGCACGATGAATTTGAGTTTCAACACAAGACAAAACACCCTCACATGCTGAACACCAGCTCTGAAGACAGTTTACGATTGTGTTGATATCTTCAGCACGAATATCCCTACCGACAGCCGAATCCACCTCCAACTGACTGTTCTTTTGATCTAATTTACCATGTATAATATCTAAAAAATATTCAATTACAAATTATTCAAATTAAAATTTCTTACTTACCAGCATAAATTGCTTCAATTATGAGATCTTCCAGATCCCGCACATTTTTTATGTCAAGTTCCTTTAATAATGTTGTATAGGGTATACACTAAAAGGTAAAGAGGTAATATTTGTAGCAATATTTAGCAATGCTTTACCTTTGATTTTGTTGCAAGTGTTACCATGGTTAAATGCTGCAACTTCTTTTTCTGACTTGGAGTCAGTTCCAACAAGTTATTTTTGTTTGATAAATATTCTTGATATGTACCATATGCAAATAAATTTAATGTATTCCAATAATTCTTATTTGGGGTGCTTTCAATCTAGTAATAAAGAATTGTCCAGAGTATAGTACTTGCAAATGATATATAAAGTGTACAGAATAGAAATGATTTAAGTCCATCATAGCAAGATTTGAGGAATTTGTATATAAAGTTTTGATGTCTACCATAAATCAGTAGACAAATTGCGGGTAAAACATTAAAAGATATAGAACTATTTGATTTTAATAACATTATCAATAATAATAATTTATTCAAACACATGAACAATTGGAAAACTAAAACTCAATTGACTTTAAAGCCTTAATACTGCAACCTCGGCATTTCTTTTGCAAACTTATTTCAAAGAATACTTCTATTGTCTCTTTAAATTTGAAATTAATGTTTTTCTCTTTCAATTGTATCTATTTCTTCCATCATAGACTTGTTTAGTTGAAAACTTAATTTCTATGATATCAAACAATTACCGTTCTATAACAATAATGCTTTGGAAATCTATTTCAAAGCCTATTTGATTTATTGAAACCTAAATATTTATTCGAAGTCATGGGCTTAAGAAACTACACTGAAGAAATGTTTATATTTTTTTTTTTTGAATAAAAAAACATAATAAATAAATAATGCCAATGTATACATCACAATAGCTTATGTAAATGAAATTATAGCATTTATATACCTTTTGTTACTCAACTCATAGAGTATAAAAAATGGACTTTAATCAGTTCTATTCTGAGCACACCATATATTTATAATATGTACAATTACCTCTTTGATAGTGGGCATGTCCAACAATTCGCCAAATACATAAACACCAGGTGCTTCCAAAACTTGCTTTATTAACTCTAAGCATGCTGCCCCTTTTGCAGTTTTGGCCAATATTATAAACTGTTCTAATGGGTTACTGGCGAATGTATTTTTTTCAACAACCATGTTCAGTTTTTTAATTTCAATATTATTAAAAAAATAATTTATCAGTAGTAACTCTTTTAAAACACATTTGACTAATGTCAAAGTGTCTATTAGTGTGATATTAGCTTCGTAGTCTTCAAATATAAAAATGTTCTACAGGTATAGTACGTGTTTGATGATTGTACTCGATATCTAAATAGGAAACTGCAATGTCGACCGAAACCATATTTTAGATCTGTGTTTTAGATACAAACCATATGTCTGTTCATGCCAAGAATCCAGTACGATTGCCATAATTCAATCTAATGACTTAATCATAAGGTTTCGTTTATTAGATGTAGACAATTCAAATACCTTTACCGAACGGTTTCGGATTTCGTTAGCCAATCTCAGAGCGAATTTCAGTTGCATGAAGTTAGTCACAAATGAAATTGAATGATCCAATTGGTCGATAAAATCCCAAACGACCCAAACCGTTCCGGATTGTTTGTTCGAACAGACCCTTCTTATACTGAACGTGCGAATTCTCAACTTCTCACACAGCAGTTTCAGTTGGTTGAAGTTTATCACACACATACGCAACTCCAGTGTTGCCAGACTAATTTTATACTTCATATATTTTATAAGTCGTAGAGCAGGTATAAGTTAAGAACTCTGATACGTCATCAATGTGTAGAAACGAATTTTCGTATTTGTTGGCATCACTTGGCAGTGGCGTAGGTTATTTTTCGTAATTTCCAATTGCTATTTATTTAAGTTATAGGTAAGTTTTACAGTTTGTATTTTGTGTTTAGACAGTAATTAGTTTCTTATAGACATTGAATTGCTCAAGAAGACAAAAATAAGTAGGTATAATTTCAAGCATCACATCCAAGAATATGACAAATAAAAAAGAAATAAACAACATGGCGGGAAATCAATTTGATTTTTAATTGACACATTACAAAAGTACTAGTTAAAATGCTGAAACCAGAGGTAATAAATGTTCTTAAATCTTACTAATTTACTGTAACTAATACACATTTTTTTAATTAAGATTGAAGATTTACAGTGCGAAATTTACCAAATAAAAAAGCAGCAGTTAGAAACAAAATCCGAAAATCATCTTCTAAAAGTGAAATTAAGAAAACTGCAAGACGAAATTATAAAAAAAAATAGACAACTGGACAATTTACTCGATCCTAAAAAGGTTGATAAGCAATATGTAATGATAAATTCTTGTATGATAATTTTAGGCTCTTAATGTTCGCAAGTTAATAAGTCAACATGGTGCTACCCTAATATGCAGTTTAAGAGAAGAGAATTTTATATTGCGGAAACAATTAGCTGAAAAAGATTTTCTTGTGAAACGATTGAACTCTGATTTACAAACCGCAAAACTTTATGTTACAGCAAAATCAAAAATTGTTAGTCCATCAATGAAACTTGTTGAAGCTGAAGAAGTCCTACAACAATTATACAATTTGTCAGAAAGCAATAATTCAGAAATTGATCAACAAATTAAAGTAACATACAAACCAAGATCGAAAAGTGTCGCTAATTCTTTTAAAAGGTAAATGTATTTAAAATAAGTTCCTTTCTAATTAATTTATTTTAGGTCTTTATCAAGTTCTCCTGAAAGAAAGGGCTCTAAATCGGCAACCAATTTGCATGACAATTACATTTCTATGATTAATAATAATTTGCAAAAAATTAGACAACTAGGAAAAGGTATTTGTGCAACTCCATAATGGTTTTTATTGAACACTCAATTCAAACAATTTTATGAAATTAATTTTTTTGCTGTAAGTTGAAATGATTATTTTTGTCTAGCTAGTCAGACATCTCAGTCATATGATACTGGACAATTGTCACCTACAACTCCTCAAAAAGAATTAACATCTCAGAATGATACTCCACATGAAGAAATACAGCAGTTACAAAATTATTTTTTAAATGTTGTAAATGAAGTTGATACTTTAAAAAATACGCTATATCAACTACAAAAAGAACAAATAAAGACATCAATCGTTTTAAAAAATAAAAAGTAAGTATAATTTTCCTATAGATCTTGTAATCATTTCACATGTTTTACAGCACCAACATTGAAAAACTTGCTTCCCAATTAGAATCACTTAAAAGTAATCAAGAAAAATCGAATGATGTTCAAAATATAAAGCACAATGTCAAAAATGAGTGCAATGAATCTAACAATCCATCCACAAAAAACTATGATGAAAACGTAACATCAATCAGCAGTCAAAATAATTCATCAAGCAAACAACCCCTAAGACTGGTATTTTAAGTTATTTATGTTTCGCATCTTTTGAACTAATGTTTTTCTAGGACTTTAATAAAACGTCATTATTAAAGACAATCGGGATTCAAACAACAAAATCATTTTGTTCACATGTTTTCACTTCTAAAGATCCTTTAGATTCCAAAGTGAACTCTAAAAATACAAAGATAGAGACTGATGAAAATGGTATAGAAGTTGAATATATAGATTAATTTTTATAACGTTCTTTTTACAATTACGTCTTATGTGTGTCGATTTTTTATAAATTTGTACTAAATATATTTTTACGTGCACATTATAACAAAAATGTTTTATAATGCAAATAAAAAAAATGTTGTATTTTAAAACTAACCATTTTTTTCATTGTGGATTAGTAATCTACTAATAATTATGGAACCATCACGTTAACCTTATATTTATTTTCATATATTTCATGGCTGTTTGCCATAATTTTTCCTATACATTGCAAATTGCATGAATAAATGATAATTAGTAAAGGGAAACAGGAACACATGGATGTTAAATAAGCAAAACAAAGGGCAATACTCGTTACAGGAATATAAAGTTGAAAATATTAATACAACTACTTCTATGACTTCTACTATTACATTTTTCCATTATTTTTTTTACATCTACAAGTTAATTTTAATAAAAACTGGGAAATAAAAAAAAAGTAATAAAAGACATCCTTTATTCTTAATTAAATCTGATTCTTAAACTAGTAAAATAGGATCACATTTTTTCAGTCTAATACACGTCACTTTCAAACATGACAATACAAACTGTAACTATCAAAGTATTTATTCTAAAATTAAAAATAAGCAAAAAACAGCTGAAATATGTATAATAAAGTTCCATTCAAATATAAATTTGGCACAAAATAAACGATAAATATAAATTTCATTACTTAAATGGTCAAACTTATTCATTCACAAATGAGTTAAACATATAGTTTACAAAAATTTATTCCACATTTAATGTAAATTAAACAACAACAAAAAAAGTACTTAATACATTAATATAATAATTTACAAGCAATATAATAATAAATAAACGTACAAAACAAAGAAAAATATTATTCATTCTTTTTATTCTGTCCAACTTTTAATTTGGCATTAGCTGCCATATCACCTATTTTATCCATTAGTATTTTTCCATACATGTGCAAAATGCCATTATGCTCCATTCCAGGTGTAAGTAAAAGAAAAGTAAAGAAAACATATGTCAAGAACAAGTTGTTGATATTATTACCAATCCAAGCGAGTAATAACAAAGATATTATTGAACTTCCATAATACTATGAAATAAAGTTGAAACAAATAATATATAATCATAATATTAACTTACCAATCTTGGCTTTGTAGTGCGCATCTCTTGAAAACAGACATAACGGCCTTTAAAATTTGCATAGTAGCATAAAATTGCCTTGCAGATATATTCAAGCTGCCGTTCCTTTTTCTCAGACCATGTGTCAGTTTTTAACATAGATGCTGTTAATAATGGCACAATATAGTCACTAATAGTTAATGTTAAACCAAGAATGGAAAATGTGGTTAAGAAACTTGGGTCAAGTAACCATATACTCGTAAAAAGTATTGTTGTACCTTAATTTAAACAAATCGATTACATTATATAACAAATGTAAAACTTAACGTATACCTCCAATTAACGCACATGGATGCCACTGCTTCTCCCAAAGAAGTACAGAATGAACAGGTAAAATAATTTCCCTCCAATTTACCAAGGCATCTTTCAGTCTCTGGACATCCTAAATGTACATAAAGGTAATGTAAATACAAAAATAAAAGTTATCATGCTTATACAAGATTTTTTTTAAATGTTTTTTGACACATAGGTTATGTCACAAAATTGTTATAAATAAATCGCAGTTTACATATAATCGAACTTACTTCTTCAGCCATTGCTTATATCAAATCAACAATGCCTATTGTTATTGAAGAAACCGTTTTTTAACCGACAAAATCGTCTGGAAAATACAACTTTTCATTAAAACGGCTTTTGTTTGAATGATATTTTATTGAAGTAACCAGATTCAGGGTTGCCAATAGTGGAGAACATAAATTCTCACAATTATCAAAGAAAATTCCCATTTGACCAAATAATTTCCCTTTAGTAATAACTAACATTGGATAAAATTTTATTTTCAACCCTATGGAGTTTTTATTAATAATTTCTTTTTTTAAACACATCTGTTTTATAGAATAAAGTGGTCTCAAAAAAAATTGTTTCGTATTGAAAGAATTTCTGTTCTTTTTTGTCCCTAATACCTTACGAGACGGTGTAACGAATAATTACAAAAATTCGAACTCCTGGAATTTTCCATTGGGAAATTTCCTACGCGTTGGCAACACTGACCAGATGTAATTATTAGCTACTTGTTTTTAATACAAAATATCAATGATATATTTTTCATACTTCACATTTAGACATTTTAAAATTTAATATCTTTACAATATAATAAGTAATAAAAAAAAGTACAGATAGCTGCCTCCAAATCATTTCCAAATTCTGCAAAGTTTAATGACTAATGTAAATTGAAGCAAAGGGAGTATTACATATTTTAAAAGACTTTAAAAACCTTAATAAATATACATATTATAATATTTAAAGGTTGCAGTACATAACATAATTTTTTAGAAAATTATCGGTAAACTAGGTTACTGTTAATAAATACATAATATTTTCTATTTTGTGTTAAATAACTAAGAAAAACAACTCGAAAATCACACATTACATATAATATATATTTCATAAATACACTTTAGTTATAACAATCTTTTAAGATATACACAATCCACCCGTTTACGACTGGAAATTTAAATTCAAAATCGGTGTCAGACATCAGTCACAAAACGCCACCTCTTGTTATGACATTTCGTTTGTAACTCTGTAACCGAATTGAAATTTAATATTTTCTATACCATTTAATGATTTTAGTAGCATTTTAATAGAATTATACAAGCGAAAATGAGTTCAGTAAGTATCTAATCTATTCTATATGTTATCTTTCTCGTATTATACATTTGTTTGTGTTGTGCAAACATCATGGCAATAAAACACGCCGTGTATTATGATTCCAAGTTTAATTTGTCATGTTTTTAGATGTCTAATAACGTAGAAAATCTATCCCCCCAAATAATAAGAGGTGTTGTTAAGGAAATGCAAAGTCTAGTCTCAAATCCACCAGAAGGTATAAAAGTTCAAATAAATGACGAAGATGTTACAGATATACAAGGTGTTATCGAGGGTCCTGCTGGTGAACATACCAAATATAACATTAATTTTACATTGATTTATATTGTATTGTAGGTACTCCATATGTGGGAGGTTTGTTTAAAGTGAAACTTACACTCGGTAAAGACTTTCCTCAAACACCTCCTAAAGCCTATTTTTTAACAAAAATTTTTCATCCAAACGTTGCTGCGAATGGTGAAATTTGTGTGAATACATTAAAAAAGGATTGGAAACCTGATCTCGGAATAAAACACATATTACTTGTGAGTTGTTTGGAATTTTTACTAAATATACCTGATTTTTCCGTTGTTTACTTGATTTTTATATTAACATAAAATTTGTACCATATTGAATTGTGGCTTTCGGTGAATTCGTAAAAAAATTGCTGGAAATATTTTACACAGTTTATATGATCTAACATCCTTGATTAAATTCCAACATTATGATTAAGATTAAAAATATACACATTTGATAAATGATAAAGAAATATGTCTGAAGATAATTTTATTTTATTATTTTATTTTTATAATTTTAGACAATAAAGTGTTTACTAATTGTGCCTAATGCAGAATCAGCATTAAATGAAGAAGCAGGCAAGTTACTTTTAGAACATTATGATGATTATTCACAAAGAGCGAAAATGATGACGGAAATACATGCACAGGTATTTATATTTTGATTAGCGTAATAAATACAAGGATTATTCATTTCTTTTTATAAATATTGCAACAAATTTGTTTGAATATTTGGGAAATATTTCATATAGAAATAAATAATCTGTGAAACTATTAAAATATTTATTTTGTAAGAATCTTATTAGTGCAATTAAAAATTTTTATTCTCCAATGTTTTTTGTTTGAAAAAATTAATACGTTTGAAAAGTATACATTGAAGGACTCCAAGTGTAAAGTTCACTTTCCCCAGGTATTGAATAAGGGAATTTTGAAGCCCACGTCCATCGAAGACCATGATAAACTTTCCAATTCAAATATTTTAGAACCTTGTAATCTTAACATGTCATGGCATGTTGGTAGAATATTTTTGTAAATTTATTTCTTTTGATTGTTGTAAAGATATGCTTCTTTCAAAGTTCAGTACCAGAAATCCAACTTTAGTGGGCAAAGTACATTGTTGCTAATAACTAATAAAATTGGGAATAAATGTATGTTAATTTGTTTTACAATGTCTTAGAATGTTTCAATTAACATGTCATGTTTTTATATCAATAATATTAATATATTTTGATTATCATAAATGTATTTAATTGTAATAACTTTGTAGCCACAGAAAACATGCAAAACAGGTACTAATGAAGGTCCATTGGCTAAGAAACATGCTGGTGATAAAAAACTCACTGCCGAAAAGAAAAAGATCCTCAAGGATAAAAAAAGAACTTTGAAACGTTTATGAAAAGAATTGTACTCGGTTTTTTATTAAGGTTTTAATTACATCACTTTTAGGGTGTACATGCCGACCTTATATATTGTTTCAATTTTTCTGTGAATAAATTCGTTTACTAGATGGACGATTTTTTACTCATTTAAAATGTAAGTCTCATCAATTTTGTTTTAATTATTATTAGTGGACTGATCTTCCTTTTATGTAGTGTAGATAAATTATTGTATTTATCATTAATTTTAAATAAATTTAGTGACGCATTTACTTTAAGAAATACATTTTATGATTTATATCACCATTTGTGTTTATTCTCGGCACATCGTGCAATTTGTATAGTTCAAATAATTTGTATGTATGATTATTTAGTATTTTTATTGAATAGTTAGAATTTATTGATTGATATGTATGTTTTGTGAAATTTATTAATAAAACAGACTTCTTAAATTTTATTATGTAATTTATGAATTCTTTCACTTAACCATTCACAAAGTATTGCAGCATAACATGATAGCAATATGCCTCATTTTAAAACCAAATTAACAGATGAAAGCTGCCTACAAACCATCATAAATCTGCTAATTATAAATAATGTACAGAGAACAAGGTTAGTAGTAGGAAAGTTGCAAAGTTTTATTTTGTGAACTCTCTCAGATATAACAAAAGGTCTTGCAAACTGTAAAAATATAACTTATCATGGTGAACGCAAGTTTAATACTGCTAACAAAATACTCTAAAATACAGAATAGGGCTTGGGCTGATTAAACGAATACACAGGGGTGAGAATTTGCCTGCACTTTGTTTATGAATAGTTTCTAATATGAATCTTTGGAACAAACAAAACAAGTTGTTAAGATTAAAAAACAATTGAATTTTAAAAAGGGGGAAGTAAACTGTGAAAACAAGAACTTACGCTTTCTGCTTGGTGTATTTTAATGCAAGTTGTACTCATGCAAGTTAATATACATGAGTGTGTTCTACTCTAATTGTAAAGTAGTTTGGGGTAATACGAACGAATAAGTTTGATATAAGATGGCACTAACCAATTTACAATCGTCCTGTGTATGCCTTCAATGTAGTGTCAACAAACATCTCTATGCACATTTTTTTCTCTTCAGTTTTAAATAGAACTTCAGATTGCTATGTTCTGATAAAATTATTTTTACAGATATCAGGGTTAAAAAATATAATAGGATTTGAAATGAATATTAAAAATAAAAATGCATTAATAAAAAGTATATTTCTAATTATTTGTATTAAATGGTTGTTCAATCATACTTAAAAAATACTTACGAGTGAACATGTAATATAAACTAAATTTAATGTCTCGGTACCAACTCAAATTTTTATTTTTCATAAAACTATTGATGAATCAAATGAGACATATCATTCATATTAAGATTATTTGCAGATTTGACAATTAGGTGTACAAATTCGTTTGCAATTCAACAAATCTCATTACATCAAATAAAATATGAATTATTCAAAAATACTTTTATTATTATAATGTAAACAATTAATCTAATTTAGTTGGCAATCTAAACGTATGTAATCTTACTTTTTAAACAAATACACACAAAAACGACATTATCAAGACGAAAACAAAAACAGACTACACTAATTAACACAAATTGTCAGAGTAATCTGCAGATAAACTTATTTCACAATTTTACAGAAAATATCTTTGTACAACTATTTCATTTCTTTGCTGTATGCGTCCAGTTCTGCATCTAATTCTTCTGCAGTCGGTGTGGGTTTGCTTAGATTTCTGGGATTGGTGCGTCCACCTCCACGACCTGAAATAACATGATGCATGTAGTAAATTATTTCAAAAAGTTTGAGATTTGAGTAAATAAACATATGTGCAAGTCCAAAAAAATAAAATGTGATTAAAACATTACTTAAGTTGATTAATAATGACTGATTCATAAAAAGAGGTATTTCTTATTCAATTTAAATGAATTTAATACTTTATTTAATAAATTGTACCTCTACTAGGTCGATTTCTGATGCCTCCTCTAGGACTTCTAGTGTTAAATTTACGTTCTCCTTGTCCTAGTCTGTTGCCTCGAAGCACCGAAGGTATTTCTGATGTAGTCATCTGAATGTTCATAGCTCGTCCATCTAATGGCACACCATTATATTGTTTCATTGCTTTAATTGCATCACTTCTTCTCTCAAATATAACGTCTGCCGTGCCCAGGGATCTTCCGGATCGATCGTAATGTACAGCGGCATTCTTCAAAGGTCCAAACTCAGCAAATAACTCTTGAATATCAGAATCAGACACACCAAAATCTAAATTTGAGACCATGAGTTTAGTCGGTCCCATATTAGATTGTAGGGCAGCTCTAGCTGCAGCAATTTTACGTGTGCCATATCCTTCAAATAGATCATGCTTCCATGCACTGTTTACATCTCCCTAAAGAAATAAGCGGATGTTGTCAAAACCAACGCTTCGGGCGGACATGTTTTAGGTGATGAAAACTCAATAAAACGCGTTTCACATTAGGTACTGTTGGGGTTCCTCATGTAAAACTCAAATTGTATTAAAATTATAAATCATTTACCCTGGTGTACGGCCTAGATATTCCACCTCGACTACGGCCTCTTTGTACGCCGCCAGATCTTTGGCCTCTGAAACTACCGCGGCGTGCACCGACAGAACGCGCGCCTCTTCCTCCGCGTTTTCCGACACCGCCACGACGTGATTTCGTAGATTTTATTATGTCATCTAAACTCATTTCGATTTTATCAACCATTATGATTTAGTTTATAATTAATTGTCCTTTCAAAAATACACTAACCGAACCGATTTCACTAAACACAATGGCGTGACAAATGGCTGCCGCAAAACGATGCGTTAAGGGATATTTTTGTCTTTGACGCATGCGTATGACACATACACAAGACGCAATGCATGACGGAAGTATATTACCGCCAATTACAACTTAATGGCACAGCTAATCTTTTCTACAACTTAAGAAATAAAGATTTTTATTTTACAATCAAATTGGGCACAATATCGTTAAATATAAGAGAAATGTGACGTAAATGTTGCTGTAACCCCTTGACCACAAACATTTATTTTTGCATCAGAGGTGGCAATTTAATTTTTAGCCAAATTCACTTGTAAATTGGCGGGAACGGGTATAATTAGCGAATGTGCTCGAATTTAATACATATAAGAATAAGCAACACCTATTATATTATAACATTTATATTCCTATAATCTGCTATTCTGCTTACAAATTAAAGAGCTTATGAATTTGTTAAAAGAGTATTGAAATGAAAAGGAGCATTATTGGGTTAGTAAAAGGCACTGAATGTCACGTGACCTAAATGTCCAAATGCACATTTAGCGCGGAATAAAATAATTAATATTTTGTCATCTTTCCTTTATAATTTAACAGATAATTCTGTTGCAGTTGCTCGAATACTCTTTCCATATTGCAATAGTTTTTTAATTCTTTCGTTTTTTTTCCTGAGTGTTCTCAGCCCATTTTCTCTAACATCCCAAACGCCATCCTTCTTGGTCCTCCCAGGCATCATCATTTAGTCTTTTATCCTTCCCTTTGTAGATTTGTTTCAACCATGTTATTATATTAGGACCTCTTCAATCTTGGTCCTCCCAGGCATCATCATTTAGTCTTTTATCCTTCCCTTTGTAGATTTGTTTCAGCCATGTTATTATATTAGGACCTCTTCAATTTGTTCTTATTGTATAATCTATAATGTACCCTTAGCTCTTTAATAAAGTTGATGTTGTTGGTTTTAATGTAATGTAGATCATAAATAATGGCAACATGGAAATTTGTAATATACGTGTAAAATCATGATTTGATATGTTTATGGGACCTGAAAACCAACTTTTAAGCCTCCTGCACTTCAGTGTTTTTTAAAATCTATTTACAGTTTTTAAGTATTAACACTGTAAAAAAAATGTTATTGGATCATAATGATCCATATAACATTTTTTTTTCATTACACAGTTTTGCGAGGATTCACATCACTCTATTCTAATCACTCTACGTTACGTTACTCTCTTACTCTAACGTGGAAAAAGGTAGGTTAGTAAATTTAGTCTAAATATATGTTTATCTAATTAATTACAGATACTATAACTGTAGTAAAGCATGTTGTCAAAACAACTTAAAAAATGTGTATTATTAATATGCCTTTCAATATTTGTGAAATATATAGCTATTTTTTTACAAATTAAGCGTTAAGGAGCGCGAAATTCAAATACAAATATGTACTATGATCAGTTTTATCTTATCTGTTTTCTACTGTATTACACACAAGTAACATGTGTCAGTATTGTTAATTTGAGAACAAAATAAACATGGGACATGTTTATTAATCCTCAATTTGTTTATTCTTTTCAGCCGCACATCGAAGCATACTCATAAATGCGGTAGTTTAAAATCATCAGCAGAAGAAATCGAACGTATTGTGCAAACTGTAAGTGGATTAAGTTTAAGTTATTTATTTCAGTTATTATTAATTTGTAATTAGATTGTAATTACATTTGTTAATCGATATTTTTATATGTATAAAATAAATAATTAAAGACGTTTTGTTTTATGATTTTAATAATTTATTTATGGAGCGTTCTTGTTCTAATTTTATTACATACGTGCGTTTGTATTCTACATTTTAATTGTATCTCATGTGATGCTTCTAAATAGGTATTTTTTGGCAAATCTAATTTTTACGTGGCAAAAGTCGCGAAATTTATGGGAGAATTTGTATCGAGGTCAAGTTATTTTACTTTAATTGGCGTTTTAGAAATAACTATAATTATTTAAAAAATAGATACGAAAATAGACCAAGAAAAATAAACTGTCTTAAAACTAGCAAAGAAAAAATAATAATTCATCGTGAAAAAAATATTTACTTCATGGTGTCTGTTTGATTTTTTTAAAGATTTTGTTCTTGCATATTAATAGACTGACATAAAATTAAAACAGATAAAAGTTAATAAGCGATATTTGCCAAACTAATAATAACGAAGCAATTAAATCAAGGAAATGAGAACAAATATTAAATAGCTGGAAATAAATTATGATTTATTTTATTTTAAAATTAAATGAAACCAAAATTCGAATTTAAGGATAACGTAGGTTAAAGTTCCAGTCCTAATATATCTCAACAGATAATTATTATTATTATCGTTATTAGGTTTTTACAAGAGTGTGCTTTTCCTTTACTGTCTTTTGCCATTTTATGAGCCAACTTTTTCCAGTCTTTTCTCTTAACTTCTATAAATCTTTCTTTGACAACGTTTGTTGTATTTTTTGTAGTTTTGTACTGTTCTATTACCGAGATAGTCTTACTGTTTTCCTTGCTCCACCACGCTGTGTCATTAAAATTATGTTTGTGTGTTTTTCCGCTACTGTTTGTTTCCATATTGCGTCTAACTCTTTAATATCGTCTCATTTTATATTTGTTGGTTTTTTCTCTAGTTTTCGTATACAGGGTCTTCCAAAAAAGAGGGAACACTCAATAACTTTATTATTTTAAGTTTTACAAAAAAACCATGAAATAGTTTTTTGTTTAAGCACATGTGCGCTGTTTGGCGGCACCTTCAATTGTTTTTTCCCATTTCCTGTTAAACCGGAAACGGACGCAACTTTGGTTTTTTAAATGACACTCTGTATATTTTTTAACATTTTTTGATTTGTTACATTTTTTACTTTCCGTACATACCAAATTGTATGGGTGTTTTATAAGAAAATTTTGCTTTAAATCCCAAAAAATATTTCGAAGTGTTCAAGACATCTATAGAAAAAAACAAACAAAATATCTATTGCCATGAAAACAAATGTCTTTAAGTATTTTACATTTGTCACTTCTGTGAGTTTGTTTACATGTAGTTTGAAAACATTCTACGAAATTGATTATAATAACAATATTTGTAACCTTTGTATGTATAATAAAAACGAATAAAAGGTGGATCTATTGTTAATTTTTGTAAACGAACTCTGACAGAAGCGACAGATGTCAAATACTTAAAGACATTTGTTTTCATGGCAATAGATATTTTATATTTTTTTTCAATAGCTGTCTTGAACACTTCGAAATATTTTTTTAGGATTTACAGCAAAATTCTCTTATAAAATGCCCATAAAATTTGGTACGTACAGAAAGCAAAAACTGTAACGAATGAAAAAATGTCAAAAAATATACAGAGTGTCATTTAAAAAACCAAAGTTGTGTCCGTTTCCGGTTTAACCGGAAATAGGAAAAACCAATTGAAAGTACCACAAAACAGCGTACATGTTCTTAAACAAAAAACT
>JAFFZR010012393.1:0-24149 GCA_018397195.1 Lethrus apterus | reverse complement strand
AAAAAAAACTATAATTACTTGCATTCTGGGTGTTCATGAATTATTCTACAATAGCTAACTTTTTTATTTAAAGAAATACAAACTTGGTTAAATGGACAAAGTTTAAGTACCTTGCAATGCGCATTTTGCACAATAAATTATAAAACAAAAGAACATCGCGTTGCTAAGATACAAGCATAACGATTAATTTTTTAAATTGAACAGCCTGTATATTTTTATATTTTTAAGTTGCTCTGATTGCGTGCTATAATTAATTATAAAACAATTTTTTCTAGGATCGTTAGTTAAGGAGTTAAAAAAATAGTAATAAAATAATAAAAATCAAAAAGTAAAAGAACTGTTGTTATCGATCCTCCCCTTGCAACAATTAGTTTTATGAATATTTTTTTATCCTTCCAATATGTCTTATGCATCTCACATCAATAACAATAAAAGAATTGTCTTATAAATTATTTATTTAATTATAATAATTATCATAATTATAATGAAATTTGTAAAATTATTTTCTCCAAAACTCTTTTCATAGCGGTTTTAGAGAAAAATTGTCTTATAATTAATTATTGCAGGCACCCAGAGCAACTTAAAAATATAAAAATATACAGGGTGTTCAATTTAAAAAAGTAATCGGTTTGCTTGTATCTTAGCAACGCGATGTTCTTTTGTTTTACAATTTATTGCGCGACAAGCGCAATGCAAGGTAGTTAAACTTTGTCCATTTAACCAAGCTTGTATCTCCTTAAATAAAAAAGTTAGCTATTGTAGAATGTTCCCGTGAACAGGCTGTATATGAAGATTACCTGTATAATATCTTTTGTCCTAGTATTGACATTATGTATATAAGGAAATGGTACAACTTCCTCATTATTAATCAACGCATACAGAAATTGAAATATACCATCGGGTTTATTACTCATACAAGGCCAATTTACAACATTTTTTAAATTACTTTTTGAGATACGTCTATTCACACGTGCGTTGAACGAACAAAACTGGGGAAAATCTTTCCAATAATGTAATTCATATTCTTTCAAACCCAAATCAAAAGAAATTTTATTTAAGAATTCAGCTAAAAGTGGCAATTCATCTTTCCTCAACGTATTCAGCTTCAATTCTTCATAAAGCAAATGTAAAGTGTAATGAATGACTCTAATGTTTGTGAACAGCACCAAGTTACCGTTAATCTGTAAGTCACTATCACAATCATTACAATTTTCTTTTGTATCTACTTTAAGGTTTAGAACGTTCGATAAATGCTTTGAAATATGTACATGATGCGGCGATTTTAATAATAAATTCCAATCTGATTCGTTGCCCACCGATGAATGTCGCAACCGTTTTGCCTCACATGACGGCGTAGTTGGGTGATCAACGCATATTTCACTGTTTTGATCATCATCGTAACCCAAAAGTTCTATGAATTAAATTTATTAATTAAGTTGATTAAAGCTGTGTAACTTACGAAAAACTAAATTGGTAAACATGTTCCATTCCTGTTCGAATGTGAGATCAGTCGGACCTGGAGCATTTCGTGCAGAATACCATCGTGTCAATAACGTTATCGTCAAATCTCTGCTTAAAGTTTCCCTTAAAGCATTCAAACAACTTTCAACTAATTTTGAAGATGCCAGCGATGGAAGATTAATTCGATAGTAAGTTCCATCAGAGTATTGCAAAGTTATTCGATTTTCGATTGAATCTCTCAAACCATTTAAATGTACTTTCGTTGAATCACCTGTATTTTAATACAAAAAATGTTTAATTTAATGTATTGAATTCATGCTAGAAAATAAAATATAAAAATACAATCATACCTAAAGTACTGAATGAATCCAACTGGAATGGCAATTGTAAAATATTTGCGCTTCTAATAGAAGGTATTGTCGGCAAAACTGGAGATAGTAAATGTTCATCGAAACGAGGATCCGGCGCTGATGAGCTACTAGTTGGAAGTAGACTACTTCGTCTATAAAAACTCATTTACTTCAACATATTAAAAATTGACCGTGTAATACCTTGGAAACGGTGAATTAAACCGTTTCAAATTTTGCATTATGTATGGTGACGGTACGTGTTGAGGTAATACACCAACAATATGTACTTTTCCTATTGTAGTCAGACCAGAATATAAAACAACGTTTCCACTATATTCCAATATAGCCAACATGTGTAAATTCTAAAATATGAATCAAACTACCAATTCTTTTCTTTGCAGGAAAAAACTTGGCCGAGCCTGTATATAACTTACAGTAATTCCAATAGCATCTCGTGCACCTATACTCGTCGATAAACCAAAAGTTAAACAATTGGTATTTGACATGTCGACACGAACAATTGCCAGTTTAGACGTTTGTGGAACTAAATAACACAGATACGATTGACCCGTTAAATCATCTGTTAAAAATGTTTTCGAAGCCGCACAATTTAAACCATTCCTGATGCAAAATTTGTCAAATTAAACGTCGACTATAAAATTGAAAATGCTTACTGTGAAGGGGTCTCTGTCCAGACATGTTCCAAACAATATGCAGGATCTGGATACTGATGTGTGTTATTCAAATCATCACAATAAGCATCGGCAGCAACACTCCCAACATTACTACCAAAGCTTCTTACAAGACTGTTTAATCGAGAAGTTCGTAATAACCACGGACTTGCAGAGGGCATAGGAGACATTATGGGTGTCTGGCAACGACTACGTCCGAAACATTAAACAATACAAAACATAAAATCATAACATACCTAACTCCTACCATAGGACTATAAGACCTTGAAGGTACTTGACTGCTAACACTGGCCACACTAGTAGCTCTACTACTAAATGGAGTGTGAACTGTTAAACCATTTTTATAATTTTCCCACAACGATAACTTGCTTTTTAGCTACGAAAAAACATTCAAAATTAAAAAATTCAATGTATAATTTTTGTACCTTGCACGAATTGCTCAATAATGAATGCATAGGATTAGTCGATTTATGAGACATTTCCTCCCATTCGGTTTGCGACATACGTTTGAATTGATAAACGCTGTGCTGCCCCGTATTAACATCGTAAATCATACATAAACTTGGGTTTTCATTCGTGAAAACCACTTGTATGGATGGATCTTCGATTAATTGAAGGGTGTCGTGTTTAATCGCGACAGGAACAACGTCATCCAGTGGATGAGACAGTGAAAAAATTATAGGTGAGGTACTCATTGTTTTGTACTTTGAATCTTCTAAAAATTATTAATGTAAAAATTACATAAATTATTTTAGTCTTACCATTCGGTTCCTTTTCAAGTAATATACCAAACTTTGTACTCCAAACACTTCTTACATGAAAAGGAAGACTTGAAACAAAATATTCATCATCTATGGTAAAAACTCGAAGATTTTGACCATCGATAATACAAATACAAGATATTGGTTCAGCTGTGTGTGTATCAGGCAATGGTTCATAATCAATCAATGGACTAGTAAAGGCAGGCCGCTCACAATAAAAATTACACCATAAGACATGTTTTATCGGATGTGTTGTTGAATACGAACAAATTGTTTTACGTGTAGGATCTTCATCATGATTGTAAGCTAATCCTTTAGACCAAATAACCACATTCCCCTTTACGTAAAGCTCTTCCTCCATATAACCAGGAATGGTTTTGCATATCAAAGGATTATTGTTCAAACCTTTAAAATTTTTTTTTGTTTTTGTTTAATTCACTTAAATTTATAAATTACCTGCACACATCTTATAACTACTCGATTTAGACTCATTTCCAACTGAAAATCTTTTACTTTGAAAGTGCTTCGGAGCAAGCACATCAGATATTCGTTTTTTTTTATTGGACACATCTACACTTTTACTACTCGAAGTTGCATCGAAATATTCACTTGTACTTGATTTGTAAACCTCGGGCACGAAAACACTGTTATTGTTGTCCTGTTTGTGGTCGTTTGTGCCGTACTCTTCATATTTGTCAAATAAATTGGGAGTTTTTCTCAATATCCACCATTCGGTTGGTTTTGATTCGACGATTGACACCTTTTCAAAAGTTTGTAATAAAAAATCGTCAGTTTGTGCATCGTGAGCATTAACTGTCGATTCCGGAGGACCGGGATGGCATAATGCTTGCTGCCGTCCACCTGGAATGAACTCCTAAAAACAATCATGTAATTTTGATTATTTTTGTTTGTTAATGTCAATTTCTTGGTTGTAGTTGTTTCAAGTTGTATAATTATTTGTTAACTGATTTACCTGTGGATCTGTGGCAGCAATCATTATTTCTGCTTTTTCATCCAGATTTGCAAAATTTATCCTTCTGAATATATAATTACGGATTCTAACTGATAAAATTAATATACAAACAGGCGAAAATGAAAATTTATTTATTTTATAAACTATGAGGTTAGGATTGAATTTGAATTTAATTGTCAAAGGTGGTAGACCTGTTAAAGTTTAAGAAGAATTTTCGTATTTTTCTTCTTTAGTTGGCATCACGTGGTACATTTTAAATCATGTAATGGCGTATGATATTTTTCGTAATTTCCAATTGCTACTTATTTAAGTTTTATAGTTTGTAGTTTATGTTTAGATAGTAAATATTTTCTCATAAACATTGACTTTTATAGTGTACTTATTTAGGTCACTCAATATAGATTTTAACTTGATGTTTTGTGCCATCTAACCCAAATGCGGGGAACTATAACCGATTTAAATATACCACTGTAAATGCATCTCTCCTTTGAAAATGCGTATGTTAGGGATCGGTAGACGGAAAGCACTCACTCAACGAAAAAACCGACAACGCTGTGAACCTTTTATTTTCATTTAATTTATTCAGATACATAATTATCTTGACCATAACAAAAACAAAATGTTATTATCAGCGCCATCTACTACAGTCATATTAATTTAAAGCTATACATTCCTCGCATTTGGGTTAGATGGCGGGAGGAGTGATTAACAGTTGGTTTCATTTAAGTGATTCAAGTGATTTGGCCCTGTTGATAACGCATCAGAGTTCTTAACTTAAATGGGCTATATATTAGGTCTGTTCCAATCAACGGTTCGAAACGATTCAGAACGATTCCGCATTTTTTCGACCTATCAAAGAGCGAATTTCAGTTGCTTGAAGTTAGTTACAAATGAAATTCAATGTTTTTATTGGTAGCTGGAATCCCGAACAATTTCAAACGGTTTGTTGGAACAGACCTATTAGAGTTTCGTTTTTCTTCCACGTTTGAACTAGTTAAGAACAGATTCAAGTTCAAGGGACCTTTTAACCGTTCTAGAACTGTTTTAGAATAATTTAATTACATTTTTCATTGTTCTCAGAGTAATATCTACTACGTTTGTCATTCATACACAGATCATTCTGAGTGTTCTCAATCTCGGCTCGGATATATGCCGATATATCTGAGGACTTTTTACAGATTTGGATAGAGAGAGATTTGCTGCGACGTTTGAAACAGTCAAGGGTAAAGCTAGACGATGTAGGAGGACTTAATTCCAAAACAAAGGCCGAAAACTCACTCATACGAACTCCAACGAACAGTTCCAAACGGTTCGGGATTTCATCTACCAATAAAAATATTCAATTTCATTTGTGACCATGTGACTAACTTCAAGTTACTGAAATTAGCTCTGTTATAGGTTTAAAAAATCCGAAATCATTCCGAATCGTTTGTTGAAGCAGATTTATATAGATTACACTAAAGCAGTTTATTATTTGTTATAGTCAATTTTTTGACCTTTTGTAATTTATGTAATTTAATCATTATAGTTGAGTTTAAATGCCCACAACTTTCTTTCACAGCTGAATGGAGTGACACCCCATAGAACCCATCCATCCACTATCATCAACATTTACAAAAGGAAAAGAAAAGAAAACAAAACGAAAATTCCAAATAACATCATACTTAATGTTTGAAATTAAAACATTAAAATCTTTTCAAGAAAATGGATTAAAGGTTTCGTGATAAAAAAACTGTTTATTTTTAACGGTTTATTAGCAATTAGAAAATACAAATAAATATTTACTATAATTTACAGTTATTATTACATTATTATTTTACAACATAATTATACCTTTACATATATTACATTATACATTTTACACAAAGGAGATTCACCCTCATTACACAAAGTAACAAATTTTAAAACCATACGATCTTACATAATAATCCTTGCTTCTTTATTAGTTCAGGTACAAGACATTCCAAATGAGATTAATCCCAGATGCATCGAACCAAATATTCTAATACGGCAGTAACACATTTCAATCGGCGGCATAATTAAAATTTGAAATACTTTAGTTGCTATCGATATTTTTGTGTAAAAAATAATGATTCAAATCAAAAATTTAAGAGTCAATAAACCTTATTTAAAGACCATGCGTAACATATAAAAGCACAAGCGTGTAATATTCATTTGCATTTTCCGTTAATTTACATCTTAATTATCTACTAACGTAATAGATATTGTCTTTTATTGTATTTAATTACGTTTTGTTTTATACGTTAAAAATTTATTTTGGAATGTAATATTCAATAAACTATCCGTCCGTCTTTATATATTTGACTTACTGACTCTTAACTATTATAACATTATTTTCAATGTATGGACAGTTTTTAATTTTTTTTCATTTAATCGAAGGAATAAAAACGAAGTTTAGACCATTTACAATTTTTTTTATGAATCAGTTTTAGTAGTTAAATCAAAATTTTAAATATTTGTGGACACAAAATAATTTAAAAATTTGATTCTTGTCCAAGAACTCCTTTAAATGAATTTGTCATGAAATATTAAAGCTGATTGACTCCTTGAATAAAATTGCACGAAATAAACATTCATCAATATATTATTTATTAGATGTATAATAAATTAACCTACTGTACATAACACATACATAAGTTGCCACATTAACCTACAGACAATAAAGTTGAATGCATAATATCAATTAATTACATAAATCACTAAATTCTAACAGCCATATTTGATTGTGTTTAGCTGCCGACAGTGTATTGGACTCTACAATTAATTAGCTACCTTATTATTTTTTTTTTGTTAATGTTAAGTAGATTTTAAATATTAATACTAGATATTTCAAATACAGCTGTTAAATATATATATAAAATTTCCCACAACTTATCCAACTGACAAGAACGCATATACAAAAAATATATTATTCAAAGTTTAAAATTCTTTCTACGTGAAAAAAGAACAAGAAACACTGTCTGTATTTACACAAACAGGAAAAAATATATATAAAATGCACAGAAATTTATAACAACAAATTTAAAAACGATAATTAATTTCATGTTGCAATTACAGTCCACTTAATATAAGATTTACACAAAATTAATAAATAAGTAAAAAAAAGTACGAAAGGTAGTCACCACCATATTAAGTACTAGAGAAATTCAAGCTTCACTGAAGCGATATTTTTTTTTGTCACTATAAATAGTACGAAGTGTGGAATTACATATGATGGGAAACACCTTTACAATTAACAATTACATAATATACGACAAAACTGAGGTATTTCTTTCTACCTATTCCGACACATTTCCATTGCACATTGTACTGCTTCTGTGATGTTTTCGAATACTGGTATTTGTTTTCGTTTCGCTAAATCTATTAAATAAACCCTACCCCGATTGTAATCTTTTATCGCTTGTTTACTTAACTGCAAAAAAATAAAATACAAAATAAATAAAAGTATCATACTTCATTTTTTTCTATGAGGCAGAACCTGACTTATATAGACAAAATTTTTGTATCTGCCTAGCAGGAAAAAATACTATATTATTGTGAGTGAAGCGACTGAAGTGACGAACAACGTAACAATGTTGAAAGATACAAAAATTCTGTAGGATGTTACAGTGCTCGTCGTGATATTGGTCTCAAGTATTTAAATTACCTTTTCATTTCCAACGATGGAATCTTCAGGTGGTAAATGTTCAATACTTAAAATTACGTTTCTATTTAACCCTATGTAGTAGGAAGCGAGTATCATCGTTGTTAACGATCTAGTATCATTTGTAATGACGAACAGCAACACTTTACTTTTATCTATTTCCCTTTTCCAATGTAACTCTTCGAATAACCGTTTTTCAAAGCTTATACCGTTAAAGTGATAATTTATGTCGTAACGGTGAGTTTCTCTCACGGCTGGATTGTAATACGTTAAACCTTGTCTTTTAATCAACGGTATGACCTGTTCTCTCCACGTGCTCGTACTATTACACGAACCACCCAAATATATATCTGCCAGATAACTATCACCGTTCGTGTAATTATCTGTATTTTCGAAGTTTATGCAATTCGTATGCTTATTAATTTCATCACAGTGGGAATTGTTATTTCTTGAACATTGTCGTTGTAACGGTTGACGTGCCCAAACTAATAAAAAAAATATATATATATAATAATTTAACTAATAAAACTTTGTGCATAATTTAAAAAACTTTCAGTGATTGGCAAAAAGTTCTCAATAGGAAAAATCACAAATTGTTAAATCTAATAATAAAAATTTTCCTTATGATAACTTTCAGTCATACAAAATAAAATAAAAAAAAAAAAACAAGTGAAACTTTTGATAATCAGCAATCTGCAAATAAACAAAAACGTGCAATTTACGACTCGCATCAAATGTACCTAAAACGTTAGCAATAGGTTGGACAATGTAAAATTTGAACAGATACCGAGTCTTCAAAAGCGCACTTGTCCAATAGTAAGGATCAGTAAATCTACCATCAGCGTTGAATGTTTCACATCCGTCCACGCTGAACTCGGCACACATCGCGCAAAACTGCTCGAAGTTGATTTTCGAACTACCGTTCGATGCAGGATTGGACGTGCTAAAGTGCTTATACATGGTATAAAAATCCAACCTCCTGTTCGTTACTGTAGTAAACGCGTTCCAAACATCACCAATTTCCAATTCACCTGCGCCGTTCGTGTCGTACTTATCAAAGGCTCTTCTCAATTTCCTAAATAAAATTATTTTTAAATCCAACAATATTTTTTTACAATTACTAACCATAATTTATTAGTTATTTGTTCTTCTGGTCCTAGACCGTTAGTGGAAGAACAATTTCTTAAAATATTTGCAGTACATTGTAAAGCCGATGTTAAATTATCATGAACGTTAATTCCATGACTTCTCACTAAAGATAATAAACTGGTTTGTCCATTGGCTAATTCTATATATTCCCTGTAACAAATTTATTGTTTAATAGTGGATTCAATTATATTTATTGTAATATCTTATACAATTTATTTTTGGGGAAAATGCAATCTAGAAAGTAGTTTCAAATAAATTCAAGCGAGCAAGCAACCTGGTAAAACCCAACGGGAATGAAATAAAAGGTAATTGTTGATATCAGTGCTTTTATTTTACGTTTACATACCGATTTGTAATGGTCTCTCCCATTATAGTCTGGCCCAATGTATAAGGATATGAAACCAAAACTACACACCGACCAGTAGCTACGAGATAAGCCACTTCTATCATACCACCGACACTTCTCGTTTGACTATCGAGTACATATAATAGTACAGACGCCGACTGTTTGGCATCATGTTCCTTATCAACTAATTCTTGAGACCAAATAGATACTTGCTGTAAGAAAATTTGTTACAAATTTAATTCAAATTTCTTTTAAAAATGTTACCGGATTATAATAACTAATTCCATATTTTTGTAGCTCGGGTATGGCAGTATCTGTCCTCCAGGTGGTTGGATTACACGAGCCTCCCAAGAACACCTCGCATTCTGCAAAACTTAAAAATGAACACATTTTGTTTAAACAATGAAATGACATTTACTTTTTTGGTGGGAAAACTTTCGATGAGATTGAGGATTCTTCAGCTCGCTTGCGAACAGGCAGAATTCGCCGAATGTGAGAAATGTGGATGTTCCGTTTCGTCGACACTGTCTGGCGCACTGAAGCATCTCTGACACTGAAAACACACAATTTATTTAATAACCTCAATGCAATATATCTCTTGAAAAAGTACGGAAACATATAAATAAAAATCAAATGTGTCTAACGATTGTAAATTTTGAATTTATTGTTTGGTTTTTACCTTCAAAAATTGAAAATATTTACATTATGTACGAATTTTTTTCATTTTTGGACGTTGGGATTGTAAATCTGGTTGCATACCAAACAGGTTATTTTATCAAAATCAATATTTTTACAAATTTTGTAAAAATAATTTTGGTTTTCAATTGTATTAATTTATAGCACTTTAATTGAAATTCACCTTGAGTTTTTGATGGATATAGATGCATATCATTGAAAAGGGCTTGGACAGAATCCCCGGGAATGTGCAGAGTGAAGCCTAATCGCCCACAGATGGCGTTATACACCTCCCTAAAATTAAAAATAATCAATTATTTACACACACAAAATAAATAAAAATATATAAATTACACAAAATCTAAACAATTAATTGTAAAATTACATTTCTTACATGTTTTTGTAGTCGCTTTCAAAATATAAAATAAACTTATTGTAAAGCAGGCTTTTCAAAAAGTCAATTTGACTTTTTGTTATAAATGTTCTTATATTATTATTATATTAGTATTAATATAAAATTAATAATTATAGCATGATGTAAGAAATAATGTGTTATGTAAAACCCTAGTATCAAATTTCTTTCAATTTAAACAATTCAAAAGATTTAAAGTCGTTTTTAAACGATGTAAATTACTAATTTGTAAATAAAAGTTGTTTACTTTCAACTGCTCGAACACCGGGATGCAAACGTAAGTTACAAAAATGTCCCTAAAGATAAATAAACTACAAATTCGAAATGTCTACTACAAAATGGGTATTTGTTATTTCAACGTCAGCTTATTACAAATAGACATCTTTTATTGCATTAGAATGAAGTAGATTATAGAAAATATTACTATACTTCATTTTTTCAGGCAGAACCTGACTTACACAGACAATATTTTTGTGACTTACAGGAATATAAAGAAGCAACAAGGATAATTATAGACAATTTAGCAACAATTAGTTGTTCTCAAAATTTGAGAAATTATTTAAAACTTCCAAGGTTGAAAAAATAGTGTAAAAATAGTGAAAAAATAAGAAAGGAAAATAAAAGAGCTATGGGCTATTTTGATGATGTAGGGTTCACGGAAACATGGAAGAAAAGAGTTCTGGAAAAATATATAGGAAATTATAACCGAAATAATATAGACGAAGGCATTTAGGGAAATAAAAGGAATGAGGAATAGTAGGGCTGCGATGAAGGTACGAGTGAGAGCATTCTGAAGAGAATGGAGGTTTGTGAAGCTGAAGATTAATCATAAACTAGATGCAATACAGAAGAAAACAGAGCAAAGGAAGAATAAAATGGGTATTCAATTTAAAAATTCACATTTTAGCTTGAGCTTTTATACATTTAAACATTTTATTTTCTTGAAAGTTTGATCCAATAATTACAAATTAAAAACTCGAACACGTAACTTACATGATCAAAATAAGTATCCATGGTTTACAAGAAACGCTCATTTTAACTAAAAATAACAGAACAACCGAACCTCTCAACACATTTGTGAACACTGACCAAACCGAACAAACACAACACAAAGTACAAACCGCAAAATTGTAGATATCGACTATTCGACTTCCAGAAATATAAATGAACGAGTTTAACCGCAACATAAACGCAAATGAAAGAAAATCTCGTATCTCGAACTGTGCATTGCGAGTCAATGTCATGAAGATTTAATTAATTCAGTATAATTGCACCATTAATAACGACAGTGCGTACATTCTGGAAATGTTAGCGTGAAATCACTGATGTTATTGGAAGATATCGCTTTGGCCATCGACTTTAAACCCCTTAGGGTGGTGACGCATGTTATGAGTAAGGGTGATAGCCCAGACGTAATCATGTAATTCGGAGATAAATTTAAACGAATTTATTTTAATTAATGTCGTTTGGTACATTTTTTTTTAATTACGGAGATTCTTGACATCATTTTCTCACTTTTATAAACAATCCTGATAATGAATTGCAATGCTTTACACAAACTTAATAACATAGACAATTAAAGATATATTTGTCTGGGACACCTGTATTTACACATGCATTCAAATCTTTCTATTAATAAATGATTTAATATTCGTCAGTTTGACGTAATTAAACATATTAAGATATGAGCAATTTGACATGTTATCTAGGTTCAAGTGTCGCGCCCTTTCCATGTTATAAAGATTCGTATAAATAAAAGCTCGAAATTACAAAATGGCAATACGAAAAAAATTTATTATATAAAATCACGGCTCCTTCTGGCGTGGAGAACCGTAACCAGTTCATGCTGATTTTGACGAAGTCTAGTCAGTGACTTGGAATCCCTAGATTCCGTAGATTAATTCAAGCCAATCAAACACAAACCATGAACTGAATTTCTACTTTGTGGATAACGATTTTCTAAACATCGTGTTTATAAATAAATTTAATTTACAAATCAACAGCAATTTTGTTAATAAATAAACATGGCATAGGTCGAGATTATTAACTATAATTAACGCTACGTGACTATTGAGACGAGAAATATATTTACTTCAGGATTGCGATTGTTTAATTGCATATTCTACAATTTTATTATAAAATTTAGAATCGTACATATTGCACCCTACAATATTTCACTAATTACCAATTTTCACATCAATATCAGCATTAATATTGGTTTGACACATCAAGCTTGACATGCATTGAAAACTCACCTCCACTAACGTTAGTTTTTGGGCGAATAAACCCGTCGTCAGTACGGCTGCTGTGAGCGATCAATGCATGTCGAGCCCGCGAGGTTATCGTTATGTCCAAGGTAGCAGACGCCTGATGTTATGGGCGTTCACCGAGTGGAGCTGTGCATCAATAACAGATTAATATTGGCCTCAATATTAATATTAACATAAGAACTGAGTAAGATCAGGGTGTGGATAATAGCATTGGCCGACGACATAATGTTGCTGGCGAGCAAGATGGAAGGAATGAAACAATGAACGAGAGATTTTGATGATTTTTGGAAGCAAGGAATCAAGAATTAAACGTCATGGAAAGATCATGGTCTTTAGAAAAGGAGGTGAAAGCAGGAGAGAAGTAAAGCTAGGATTAAAAGGAAAGCCGATGGAAGAAGTCAGAGAATGGATGTACCTAGGATGGGTTGTCAGAGAGTATGTGGCAAAAAAAAATGCAAAAAAAGCAGAAGAAGGGTTGAGAAGGATTCTGCGGAATAGAAGAGAGGTAACTGGAAGAAACAGTCAAAAATATGGAGGAGCTATGTTAACAGCATCCTAATGGAGCGGAGGTACTGGAGGGTGAGGGGGTGGAGGTGGGTGAAGGAAAATAAGTACTTGGAGAGACAATTCCAGAGGTGGACGAAAAGAGTCTTAAGATTAGAGAAATCGACACCGGAATATATCGGTTTTTTTTAATTAACATAAAATTAATCCGATCACCAAAAGCAACACCAACATCATTATAAAACATTGACCAGCAATGCAACCCAACACCAACATTTTTTCTCTCCTTTTCTTTTTTACGAATGAAAGTATAAACGAACCACATTTGAAGATTGCCAACTTTTAGCTGTCTTTTAGATGCCACCTAAGTCATAAATTCCAAACAATCCACGATTAAATTTCTTTAGCGAAACTCTTGGAAAGATTAACATCTTTTTCCCAATCAAAAAATTAGGTCATTAGTTCAAGACTTGAAAGCCTGTATCCTAAACAACTAGAAGAGTTTCTGATCTTTTAAAAAAATTTGTAAAAGATTAAACGCAGGAACCATTTTTTTATCGAGAAATCCTTTACAGTTTCCAAGAAAAAATAACTAAAAAAATTAATGAATGAAAAAATAACTATTAAGAAGAATCCTAAGAAGGTAAGATATATTCCAATAGAGAACATTAATGCAATTTATTTTGATCAAAATCTCCAGTTCTTGATTCCCATGATTCCCCCATGAAATAGAAGTCTCAAACCTCATATATTGAAATAATTCTTTCAAAATCGAGGAAATGGATTAAAGACGCTTAAAATTTAGCAAAATTTTTGGAAAAATTAACACCTGTTTCCAAATTAAAGAATTAAGTAAGTTAAAACAACTAGAAGAGTTTCAAAATAATGAGCCAAATATTAAATGCAGGAATAATATTTTAATCGAGAAACGAGTTTTCCACGAAAAATAACGAATGCCATTTAATAAAAGTAGGATAAATGTCGCGACATTCATATATTCCGATAGGGGACGATATTGTAATTTCTTTTGGTCAAAATTTTCAATTCTTGATTACAGTGATTCCCCAAAGAAATAAAAGTATTTGTTTAGAAATCCAATAATTGGGGGGTTATTTCTTTAAATCCTTTTGGCCGAAGTCTAAGAATTGGACGTTCATTTAAATATCCTCGATAACTGCATAATTACAGTTTTCAAAGGAAAAATATTTAGAAGGCACACCTATTAAACGAAAGCTAAAGACACTCTTACTAAAGTAAAATTCGGAATCAAGGATTTTGCTGTGAAAGAAGACTGGAAAACTGATTTCTCTTTGAAGACGTGATTTCAAAAATTGGCAATTACAATTGACAAGGAAATTTTATAATAACATCTGAGAGCTTCAGACGAAGATAAATCCTTTTCTTTGACCAGCAATAGTTTCGGCAATAGTTTGAACATCACATTTTTAATAAACAACTAATTAGTAAGCCAACAAGCATTTTTCCCTCCAAACAGGAAAAATTAAACATCCAATTCTAGAAATAACAAGTTTCAATTGTTAATAAATTATTGCATCTAAGTTAACATTTTTTCAATAAACAACTAATTGGTAAGCCAACAAGGATTTTTTTCCTATAAACAACAAAAATGAAACATCCAATTCTAGAAATAACAAGTTTCAATTGTTAATAAATTATTGCATCTAAGTTAACATTTTTTCAATAAACAACTAATTGGTAAGCTAACAAGCATTTTTTCCCTCCAAACAGCAAAAGTTCAACATCCAATTCTAGAAATAACAAGTTTCAATTGTCAATAAATTATTGTATCTAAGTTAACATTTTTTCAATAAACAACTAATTGGTAAGCTAACAAGCATTTTTTTCCCTCCAAACAGCAAAAATTAAACATCCAATTCTAGAAATAACAACTTTCAATTGTTAATAAATTATTGCATCTAAGTTAACATTTTTTCAATAAACAACTTATTGGTAAGCCAACAGGCACTTTTTTCACTCCAAACAGCAAAAGTTAAACATAAAATCTAGAAATGACAAGTTTTAATTGTTAATAATTTATTGCATCTAAGTTAACATTTTTTCAATAAACAACTAATTGGTAAGCCAACAAGCATTTTTTCCCTTCAAACAGCAAAATTATCCAATTTTAATAACAAGTTTCAATTGTTAATAAATTATTGCATCAAAGTTAACATTTTTTTCTGAGCAATTAAACATGAAATAAAACCATGCAATAACATCAGCAATATTTATAAAACGCATTTCTGACGCAAACATAAACTAACTAACGGACAAATGGAGCAGATAAAAAATGCACGACTACAAATTGACCTTTTATCGATTTACACAATTAAAGAGTAATGTGATTTATGGCCGATTTCCTTGTATCGACGCCTTTAACAAGATATCGTATGTTGTAATGCTTTGCAAATATGGACATGGACGACGCGGAAAAAACGCAACAAAATGCTTAATAAAGCCTCCGGCATTTTCGTGCTCAATTAACACTCCTACACCTACGAGTAATTAATAAGAGGAAAGTTGGGAATGCGGCAGAACACAGCAACCTTGTCTAATGAAGCATTAATATATGAAGATAATGCACCGTTTTGCTCAGATATTCTATTAATCATGGAATATAAATGACGTAAACTCACTCTAATTATTTATTTATTTGATATTCATGAATGTATTTTATGTCATTTCGAATGCGTTATTATTTTAAATAATAGTAGTAATTTTTATTTTAAACAGGAAACTATTAGTTTCAAGTGTGGGGGTTTATCCCGTTCCAGGATTTAAGATGTCGGTTGTGTTTCCATTATCGCACCACATTAACAGGATGTGATAATAAATATCCGTTTATGAACTAATGTATTTTCAAATAAATGTGCATATTATAAAATATTTTAAGATTGGTATAATTTGGTTTCTTTTTCATAGTTTAAAATGTAACTATAACTAAACTTTTTGTAGTTAATTTTTTTATAAAATGAATTAACTCACAAAATTGTCTTTAAAAAATTAAAATTCAATTATTTATTGGATTTCAATTTTTAATTTCAACGCTAACAATTTTGATTTTGCATACACGGCGGTGTATGCCATTTCTTCACGGTCCTTCGAGCCAAATATGAGGCGTATAGTGCAAAAGTAGCCTAACTAACAAAATGTTGGAAACTAAGATTTGTAGAATTTCGTACAGAAAATTTGCGAAGTTTCAGTTCAAAATTGACCTAAGTGAAATGCTAGTTGTATTTACTAGTTCACTTTTGTATAATTAAATTTGCTATTGGTTGAAGTGCAAGAGCGGTCGGTTGAAGTGCAAGGAATGATCTTAAGTTATTTTTAAATATTCAGTTAGACTACTTTTACGCTATACGCCTCATTATCCACTGTAATTTCCGTAAATATTTCTAGATTATAACGACAATGAACACAAATATTTTTTAATTAATGAAATTTGTTCGCTTGATTTTTTTTTGTGAAATAAAGATATGATTATAAAAATAAAAATAAATCATTTACAAAGCGAACCCAACCTTTATATTTTTGAATGTTTTATACGATTTGTAATTTTCAAATACGGATTATCAATTATCATTCATTCATTCATTCAACAATTTTTTTAATTCTGTGTTTTTTATTTTTCTTTATTTCTTAATAAGGGAGTAAAGAGGACTAGAGTTTGGATAGGATTTTAGCTAATTTGTTAAACGACATGTTTGTTTGATGATGGCCTGGGTCGAAACAGGTTGCAAAAAATTATACATTTTTGACTCGAAAAATATGTCATTTTCGAAAATTAATTAATTTTTTAACTTTAAATTAACTTTTTTTATAATTTATTTGTTGAGGGATTAAAATCTTTTAACTTCAACTTTAAGTTATTTTTTTCATAATTCAAGGTGATGGAATAAAATCTCAAACGAAACAAATATGTATACCCAATAAGCCTAATTCTTTTAACTTTTAAGTTAATTTTTTTTATATTCAAATGTGATGGATTTAAATCTCAAACCCAACTCTTTTAACTTCATCTCTAAGTTATTGTTTTTTTAATTCAAACGTGATGGATTAAAATCTCAAACGAACAGATAAGCCCAATTCCTACCCAAATATTGGAACGAACCAAAGCCAAGCAAAAATTAATATTTTGACAGTTCATTCCTCTTGCCTTTTTTCTTCTTCATTCTTTTTTCTTTCTCAAACTCTTTAGAAAACTCATCGCCATCCTCTAATTTTTCCTCCAATATGTTGTAAATTTTTCAATTTTTTTTTAATAATCTTGAACGTCCCTATCCATTTTCGAAAATTATTTTTTTAACTTTAAATTAACTTTTTTTATAATTCATTTGCTGAGGGATTAAAATCTTTTAACTTCAACTTTAAGTTAATATTTTTTTATATTCAAGTGTGATGGATTAAAATCTCAAACCTAACTCTTTTAACTTCATCTTTAAGTTATTGTTTTTTTTTTAAATTCAAACGTGATGGATTAAAATCTCAAACGAACAAATAAACCCAATTCCTACCCAAATATTGGAACGAACCAAAGCCAGGCAAAAATTAATGTTTCGACAGTTCATTCCTGCCTTTTTTCCTTCTTTTTCTTTCTTACCGCCATCCTCCGATTTTTCCTCCAATTATGTAAATTTTGTAAATTTTTCAATTGTCTTTTTCAAATAATCTTGACCATCCTATCCAAACTTTTGGTCCTCTTTACGTTCCATATTTTCATTCCTTGATTCATTTTTCATCAAATCGGCACCGTAGACCTCATATTTCAATCTATTCCCGTTTTTATTTGATTGCAGCCAATTCCATTTTGCTTGTATGCGTTATTTCTCTTCCATTCTGTTATTCTTCTTGACATCTCTTTCTTAATGTTATTCTACGCTTGTATTACTATGGGGGACGCCCTTTTTTAACTTCGTGTTCATCTCAAATTAAGACTCCATTGTCAATTCTAACTCCTAAATTGCTTTTCACCATTTCAAAGTCTATTACTGAGCAATGACTGTCTCCAACCCTTTGTATCTCTTCAATTGCCACTATGTTTTCATTGTTTTCCCTTTTTTCTGGTTTCTGGCATCTTCATGAGAAATTTTCTGGCCGTTTCTTCTTATGTTTTTTCTTTGATTACCATACCAATTACACTTCAATTAGTTAGGTTTAAATCTTCTTAATAAATTGAGAATCTATTACTTTTCCTTTTGTACCAAATTCTTCTTCATTCCATTTGTAGCAATTTTTCTTCTCCATAAGCTGTAGCAAAAATTGCCTTTCCAAGAAAAACTTGCCTTTTTTAAGCTTCGAAATAAACTTGACTTTAAAGTACTGAAAGGGTTCTCAGTCCATTTTATTGGAGTATTTTTTTCAAAGAAATTTGTCTTTCTTTTTAACACCAGGTATCACATAAACACAAGAATTTTTTTAAAAAATATATGATATTTTGTCGAACACTACGTGTTTACATGAAATGAAATTTTAGAAAAAATATAACACTCAAAGTTTAGCTATGACATAAGACAATATATGAGGAACTGATGTCACTTTTTCGGTCCGCGAGTCGCCTTTTATATCGCCTTTAAATAAACGCACCACGACGACAACAAAGCAGATTCATTAAACGTCCAGATGTTTCCCATCGCCGAAAATTCAAGTGCAATTTTTCAGAGAATAAATCATAACAGCGTTGTTTATCGAGTTTATTTTAAATACTTCGTTTATTCTTGAATATGATTATTATTTAAATCTGTTTAAGGTGTTTCCGGTAATCTGTTTGAGGTGTTTCTGGTAATCTATGTGTGTTAGGGGTACGTGTAATAAAAACACGAAAAATTTGGTACGTAAAGGGAATTTTATTCAAATAGTTTATTGAAAGAATTAATTTATTACTAAAAATTGATGCAAAATCACTAACTTATTACTCTAAATGTAGAAGTCTAGATATACGAAACAAATTGGGTCAAATTTGCTCTTCAAGACTTCGGTCGAATATTTGGAGTTCCGCAAGCCGTTTTGTGGGACCAGTACTTTTTGTTGTTTTTTTTTTTTTTCAATGGGTTTAATTTTCTGAAATAGTACCTCTTTCAAGATTTTGTTGAAGAATGTTTCACCAAGCGTCTATTTATTCTATTATTATTATTTATCGAACAAAATTCACTATGCAATGAGTGCATAATTTAATTACAAAAAATTAGCTAACTTCGTTAATATTGTCCAAATATGGATACATAAATTAATTTAAGATATATTTACGATTTGCTACTCGAAAAGAAGTCGATTAATTATATATCCAAGTTTGGTAACAGGAGATTTTTTCGGACAAACGCGTTCGACCTTGATAAGCTTGTAAGGAATGCGGAATCAACTATGTTGAAATGCCCATTTGTTAATTTGCGTTTAGAAATATTTATAAATCCAGTTTGTTCAATTATTTTCCCAGCGATAAAACGACCATAAACGTCACGTTAACTAAATTGAATTGGCGTTTACGACGTAAAAGCCTTTGTTGGGAAAATTGCGTTATTTGTAGATTGTATACTTTGACGAGAAATTTTTTTTTTTATAATTTTTGCAGCTTTCGTTTTTGATTACAAGCAGGCGATAGGATTTACATCGTCTTTAATTATCCTTAATGTAACAGGAAAACAGAAATAAAAAAATGTGCAAGAAAGCTTCATTTATTATTTATTAGTTATTCTTTCCAGATTCGTAATTCGAAAGTTCCACCACGTTGTCTAAAGTTAAAACACGATGCGTCTTCATAATTCGACACAAAGATAAGTCGTAAGCATGTAAACGACCATATTTCTAGGATTTGATAGCTTCATTGAGATGCAGCGCACAGCAAAGCATACGGACGCGTTCGCATAACTTTATGCGTTTTCGTTACTAAAATTAACTTTTAATTTCGTGTCAATTTAGCGCAAATCGAGCCGTAAATACGTAAAATTTATCACGAGCATTAAATAACTAATAAGTAAATTAGTAGCGAGTAAATTAGTAGCAAGTAACGACGATGTTTTACATCCGAATAGCACGTTACGAGTTTTTGTGGAAATTAGTAATTTTCGAGACATTTTAATTGTATTTTCATAAATTCGTACTAGTTGGCAAGTCGAGCGTGCAGGAAATGTAATTTGATAAATCAATGTCTTATCGCATGAAACACTCGTCCTGACTAACGTCACCATGATTATACTTACATAGTTTATGTTCTTGTAAATTGATTTAGAATTTTTTAAGAGACCAGTAGCGATAATTTAAATTGGAAACAAGTGTGGATTTTTAAATATATTTATATGGAGAGCATAGAGGGTATGTTGGTAAGAAAGCAAGAACGACTAAGACAAGTACGTTGGAGTAAGAAAGTACACTGGAAGAAACACTCAAGAGATATGGAGAATTTAATTTAAACATCGAAATCCGGCCCTGATTAAAAATTCAAAACGCGCTCAAACATAAAAAAGCACATAATGATGACAAATGTTCGTGAATGGTTTTGATTTAAAATCGGTTTGTCCTTAAACACGTCCAGACTATGGCAACTGTCCAGTTTCGGTGGGCGGAAAACTTATGTACCGACCTGACTAATTACACTTATTCAGTGCACCTAGGACGCCGCAAACGAAAATAAATTATTCCAGTTCTAAGAAAGGTACACGACCTCACCGTTGCATAAATTTGTTTGTTTTGATTTCTTTACAATCGACCTGTGCTACACGAGATAAATTCGAATTATGGCAACAAACCAAAAAGAGAAATTTCAAGTAAATTGCGACTTAATTGGTTACAACTGAATTTAAAAGCACAGTCTAATCCATTTCATAAATGATCTGATTGTCTACTTAAAAATTTAATAGGAGTCGTGAAATAATCCCAAATAACATAAAGGGAGTTGAGCTTTGAGAAATATTCATGCCATAAATTTTCCATATCTTTTTCATTCTTACTCCACTTTTCCATTTGTCTACTATTTTCTTTCCTAAAGAAGCCTCATTATCAATTGACATCTTTTTCATCAGTTTCAATCCTGTCTCCACTGATAAATGATTTCCTCTTTCAAAACTATGTATTTTGAAGACGATTTTTAGTTTGAAAAAATTTTGTTTGACTTTATTTACATGTTCCTCGTGTCAAATTAGTGATATGAAATTTTTATTACGAACTGCTTTTCTCGGACAATGCTTTGCCAACTTACAGCAAATCGCGCCAGACTTTCCCTTTCAAAAATGCAACCTCTTCCAACCTTTCAATTTCTTCAATCTTTCACCTTTTCCACTACCAGCGTTCAATTGATCGTCGCATAAAATGCCATATTACTTTCCACATTACTCCAACAACGTTATATATTTACATCTTCAAGGGTTTCTGCTGATAATCTTGTAACAGGTTTTCGAATTGTACAGCATTTTTCCTTTTAAATTTTCATAATTTCTCCTTTTAATCTTTAATTATCTTTAACATCACCTCCCACACTATTTTCTGTCTCCTCAGTGCAGAGAGTTTAGAACTCTCGGCATGTTCATTTTAAAATTTTCTATATCGATTTCCTTTTGAAAATTTTCATTAAAACGACACGACATGACATCGATATTTGCCTTGATTTCCTTCAATCATTCCTTGTACTTTTCCCTTTGTTTATATTTTCTGATTTCACAGATTCCAAGCATAATCAGAAGAAAAAACAACAGCTGTTACCGGTTGTTGTTGGGGGGGGCTTCACATCCATATATTTTTTATACAGTTTCTCAAAAAAAAAAAAATTAATAAATTTTTCTTTTCTTTTTGAAAACCAAATTAATTAAAAATTCTTCATAGAAAAGAGGAGTTTTGCTATTAAAATGACGAGATTTTTCAATTAATAACAACAAAGCAAATTATGCATTCGTAACGTGTTTCAATGTTATTGTTGTTAATTACCGAGTTTATTATTTTTTTTAAGATAACTTTTACTGTCATGCGCATACGACGAAGATTAATTAATTCAGATGAGTTAAAAAACAGTTTTGTTGATTCGTTTTAAAAATATCGCTGACTACTTTCTGCGCATTTTATATTGACAACTCGTCACGCGGGAAGATGATTACATAAATTATTATGCAATTGACTTAATAAACTTATTTTCATATTTTCAATATAACTATTAACTATTAAGTAGATATGAACTTCAGTTATTGTATTTATTTTTATTTTGATTTATTTTTATTTTGATTTTGATTTATTTTTATTTACTTTTTGAATTTTTGTTTTTTTTTCTTCTAATTTCATATTTTATTGTTTTTCGTGTTAAAGACTTTTTTTATGTGTTTTTCATAATTTCTTCTACGGCCGAAAAAGACAGAATTCTCAAGCAGAAAAATGAATTATAAAGATTTAAACATTTTAATAGAGTTTTCATTCATTTCAAAGCTATGCATTCGTAGCTTACCAACCTGGGCAAACCAAACCCAACCTACTCAAAACGATCTTATTGGATTTATCTGAATTGGGCAAGGTTGGATTGATATCTTCAAAAAAAAATCCTGAAACATTTGCATTGTATTTTTTTAACTGAAGAAAGTTAAGGTTGAATGATTTTAATGATCAACTGAAGTGAAGGTACTTAAATATCTTCAACTTTTTCAAATGAAAATGTTGAAGGTTATAAGGTTAAGGGATTTTTTTTTTTTTTTTACTAATATTAATAGTAATATTTACAATAAAGAGCGTGTTTCATGACTAAGTATGAACTTTAAATGGGGAGTCCAGTGGAGATCATCTATAAATACAGGCTGTCCCAAAATTAGACCGACAAACTTTAGGTGGAAGCACACTAAAACAAGCGATTTTTGTCAATAAACTCATGTCCGGAAATAAGACGAAATGACAGTTTTCACTTTTATTTTATTTCCAAATAAAAAGCAGGATCATCATGTCAAGAAAGCAGATACGTGATATCAGCAATTTTGTTGGATTTGTTGTCAAGGGTAATGGCTATTCCGGGAATATTCCATAGCGTCCGTGAATCCATGAATCGACGATGTAATCTCTGTATTGAAAACAATAGCCTAACACTTCGAACAACTACTGTAAGTTCTGTAAATAAATCATGTAATATTAGCCTTTGATTCACTCTAGTGCCAAAGCGACTAATTTCCGGACATGGGTTTATTGACAAAAAATGCTTGTTTTAGTGTTATTCATAACCACCTAAAGTTTGTCGGTCTAATTTTTGGACACCTGTATAATCATTAGCAACGTTAACAGAAAAAATGCTATGAGACAATAATAATGATAATAATCTTTGTTTTCTTGCGTGTCCAATTAATCAAAACGTAGTAAATATTTTTTATTATTATTATTATTACATTTTCAGCATTATACAGGGTGAGTCACCACCGACGGGACGGAGTTTTAAGGCGAAACGGCATATATTCTCCAACTTCTGTTGCAGGTGGATTATGTAAGTCAATAAGGGCTACATTTTAAAAATATTTTCAAATATACAGGGCGCTCCAAAAAAGAGTGACATATCAAAGTTATACTTTTTCTTATGGAACATCCTATATTTCAACACATTTTTGAATTGTACGTAAAAAATAAACCAGACTTTCATGAGGGTTCCCTATATGTAAATACTAATTGTTCTGATTTATTTCTGATATATTATTATTTTTTTTTTAAATATTACCCCCAAACGAAAATAATTATGAAATTTGCTTTTAGACCTAGATAATAGACCAGTCCCTTAATTTATTTAGCAATTTACTACTACAACTTTTTCTACGGGTGTTCAGAATTTTCAGTACCATTATTAGCAAATTCAAACTGTAATATCGGGCTTATTTTAAATGGAACACCTTGTATTTTATAAGTTTATCGTGTAGCAAATTTAATTGTCT
>JAFFZR010012390.1:0-22003 GCA_018397195.1 Lethrus apterus | reverse complement strand
CTGTTTGGCGGCACCTTCAATTCAATTCATCTAAACTGAATATTACAATAAAAAATTGTTCTTGTCTGTCTACCCAGACGTGGAAACACGCAAGCAGAGGAATTACCTCAGCAACGATCTAGCCAAGATCTTTGAAACCATCTTACTGCTTAATCTACAAAAAACCATTTTAATATTAATAGCGTTTATCTTCCAAAAGATCAGATTGGGTATTTTCAATAATTTTAGTAATATACTCTAATTTCCAAATTTATTTCAAAATTCTTATTTGTCAATAAATAATTGTAAACCATTTGCAGAAGACAATTATAGATCGCCAATAATTGTGTAACTTCAATACTAATTAAATTTCCGATCAATTATTCGTTGAGTAATCACAACAATTATGAGAAATAATATTTAATTACATCAATAGTCGAATATTATATTGCAGCAAAAAAACTTCGATCGATGTGATACAGTTTTGTTAATCCGCAGAACATGTACAATTGTCTTAATTGTCGCGTGAAATAATTTCATAACTTCACTGTCATCAAGGAAGAGATTGTTCGCAGGTGCCCCTCTGATATGCAAAACTGATCGATTTTCTTGTTGCTTAAGTGAAACATGTATAGCGATTGTGCAAACTAAAAAAAGACGGCAATCTAAAAAAGAACACAGATAACTGGAACGGACATGACGCGGCACAAAATGGGGCAAATTATACTTTAATTATATTTCTTACGCTGTTATTTTAAATGGTAATGTTAGTTGTTAACGTATAAAGAATTTTTCTTGGTGTTCATTTCGTTATTCTAGTGAATGTGCTGGTCTGATTGATTGAAAATTATGGTATTGCTAATATATGTTCTGAATGTCAGATGTCGCTGGTATATCATAGCATATAAATTCAAAACTTGTTTCAATAATTATTTTTTAATGCATCTTTGGAAATGTTATCAAATTGTGTCACTTATTTTGTTATGCTGCACATATAAAATTTATTTTTTCTCATACACGTAATTGGTTATTTATGTGTATTATTAATTTGTAATCATTTCAACACAGATGAGCTTTTAAGGTAAAATTTTACAAATTTAAGACAAACAGCATTGTGCTTTCTTAAATTTATAATATATCTATAGATAAACAATTTTGTAAATTAGTAATAGTCTAAGTTTGATTCGTGGACACATTTTATTGACAATTAAACTAAATCTCAACTAGAATTTCTAGGGACAAAGATGATTTGAAAATACTCAAGTCTTTACAAATACATTTTAATTCGTGCTACACAGTAAAAGATTTTTTTATATAAATATTAAATCGTAAATTAATGAATATAAATAATTAAAGGTAAACTAAAAACATATAGTCGAAAGTAATCAAACCGTAAATAATTTTAAATATCAGTAAACTTATAAATTTGCTAATAAAAGGCGTTAACAAAATGCCTGGATATTAAATCATATAGCGACTTCCGTGAGATTGCGTAAAAATATGTAATAGGCGTGAGCTGCTTCCTATAGATGATCGCCTTTGCTATCTATTCCAACACACGCAAATGGACAAAAAAACTGAAAGAACTTATACTCTTACATTCACAGCGAAAGTTGGGAGCGGCTGGGAACTGTTATAGAAGTTACATTTGAAGTCTATTGCAGATAGATATAATTAAAAATTATCAACAAAAATGTAGAATGTTGAATATGAGTGAAAAAAGGATCCTTAATTAAAATCATTATCGCAATTTGTTAAATTATTTCATTTAATCGATTTTATTTACTTATTTACATATTTACATAACAAGTATATGTATATATTATATTAAATATAATTCGAGTAAATAAATATGTCAATACGGGTTTGATTCTTTATATTTCAAAATCCGATAAGTCACACTTTTTTTGAAAACGAGTTTTATATATCATTGGATTCGAAATGCAAAGGCCGACATGTTAAAAATAAATTTGAGCTTCAAATGCCGACTATTTACTTTGAGGCTTTAGGTGCACAAGCCGACATATCCAAAGAGCCAATAACAGCAGCGCACTGGCATCATGTTTAAAATTAATTGCACTTCTTGCTATTATTCGTGTGTTTAACAATTCTTTTAGTAAAACGTTTATATTGGATTTACTGGAAAAACTTGATAACCTAGGTCAATTGACAAATATTGAGCAATTGATACCTGTATCATTTAACACAGGGGTCGGCAACGCATGCGGCCCGTTACAAGTTATTTTGCGGCCCACCAAGCATCATAATTTTCTAACAATTTGCTCTGTTTATGCACAGCTAAGCATACTCTGTATTCATACACATTTAAGCGTTGGCGAGGTGGAGTAAAGGCTAACATCAGTCAACTATATTCGCAAGAACGGTATGAACCATCGAATTGTGTACTTTTCTGAAGTAAGATGGCTTAGTCGTGGAAAAGTTTTAAAAAGATTTTTCCAGTTGAGAGACGAGACTGGAGAAATGTTTTTGACAGAAAAAGGAAACAATATACCAGAATTATCGAATTTTAAATGAATAAGCGAGTTAGCTTTTCTTGTTGACATTACAACTTACTTAAATAAATTAAATACTTTAAAGCAAAGGAAAGTTAATCAATGAGTTATTTACAGAAATTAAAATTGTTTATTTCTCAATTTGAAAAAAAAAATTATGGTCATTTTCCTATTTTGCAATCGTTTTTAACATCGAATGACAAACAGTGTCCTTCAAATAATATTTATATTGATTCACTAAAATTACTGGCCGAAAATTTTCGTTATCGATTTCCAGATTTTTATGCAAAAGAAATTGAATATCCTATTAAATTTCATATTTTATAAGCACCTGCAGACAATTTACAACTGGAGTTAATTGACTTACAATCAAACAATGTATGTAAAAATAATTTTGATGAAAATAATTTAATTTCTTTTTATTCATGTCTACCAGAAAATAAATTTCCTAATTTAAGAAATTTTGCAAAATCAACGATTTGCATTTCTTCGAGCCCTTATTTATGCGAACAAACTTTTTCAAGAATGAATTTCATAAAATCAAAATACAGAACGAGGTTGACCGATGAAAATTTGCAAAACATTTTGAGAAACCCAACCCGATATAAATGAATTATCGGAAAACATGCAAGAACAAAAATCGCATTAAATTTTAATGTGATTGTTATTTAAATAACTTTTATATTGATTTTTAATAATATTTATATTTGATTTAAAAAAAAACCTATTTAAGCTACGTACTACATTACAAAACATCTGACTGTGCGGTCCGCTTAAAATATATATTATTTTTTAAAAATGACCCACCCTCCAAAAAAGGTTGCCGACCCCTGATTTAAAACATTGAAAATTATGGGTACAAGTACAAGATCCTCCAAATACCATGAGTACCTCATATATGTATAAACAAAATTATGTTATTAGGATATAAAATCACCTCCTGGAAATTTCGTAATTAATCGAAACAAGGTTATTACGATTAATTTTGAAAATAACATAAGCACTAATGACTAGGACATTATAATCATTTGAAATGAAATACAAGGTTTGAATATCTAAACTGTGTTCATAACTATTCAAGCAAAAATATTTAGGTATTTGGTTCATGATCTAAAATCATTCATCCATTGTGCTCTGCCTGAATATGTACTTTTTAATGTTTCTATAGAATTTATAATATTATTTCTTATACATATTTGTATCCTTATAGAGTCCTTATGAATTCAATGTAAACTAAAATACTTTTAAAAAATAACAATTTACAATTTTTACAAGTATGGAATATTTAAAAAAAGCGAACTTAAATGATTTTTTAAAATACGCTGAAACAGGTCGATTTTATTTTTTAAAAATACACATTAATATATGCGATTCACCTTCCGACTGTCATTTGTTTTGTAGTTATGACGTCATCACAAAAAATTTTAAATGACAGCATATTTTTTTTTTTAGTGGCATCCGATAGTGATTTTTCTATCCTTTATAACCGTGCAAAAAAATCATAAGGTTGCACTAAAAAAATTCTGAGAAAAATCGATCTGAAAATTGTTGGGCGGGATTAAAGTATGGAATATTTAAAAAAAGCGATCTCAACCGGGTTTTTTAAAAAAACACTGATACACAGGTCGATTTAATTTTTTAGAAATACACATTAGTATATGCGATTCACCTGTCAACTTCCATTTGTTTTGTAGTTATGACGTCATCAAAAAAATTTTTTTTTAGTGGAATCCGATAGTGATTTTTCTACCCTTTATGACCATGCAAATAAAACATAAAGTTGCATAACAAAAATTCGGAGAAAAATCGAGCTAAACATTATTATTATTCAGTACGCTACAAAGGTCGTATGATAAAAACAAAAGGTACTTCAACAACAAATTTTCGTACCGTTCATGATCTGAATTATGCACTATCGGATTCCACCAAAAAAAAAATTATGTTGTCATTTAATTTTTTTTTGTGATGACGTCATAACTACAAAACAAATGAAAGTCGGAAGGCGAATCGCACATACTAATGTGTGTTTTTAAAAAACAAAATCGACCTGATTCGGCGTTTTTTAAAAAGCCGGCTGAGTTTGCTTTTTTTTTTAAATATTCCATACTTTAATCCCAGCATGTATAATAAATTATATTTTTAAAAAGTATTTCTATATAATAGTGACTAATAAATGCTCTACATAAATATTACATTTACTTCCAGCTTTATAATACAGAAAATTATAATTAATAAGGAAAGAGTACCGTGACTAGTGATTACAAATGAACTATGGACGCTTGTCTGCACATGATGATTGTAAATCATAATACGCCATAGCGAAAAAATCGCTACTATCTTTTTCGCTCTAATTAAACGTTACTTAAGAGAATTAATACTAAATTACGGTCTGCTGGCGTACGAAAGTTCACAATGAAATAATCCAACCGTCAATATTGCAGTGTTCTTTTTAGTTGAAATTATCGAACGTGGGTTCGGTTTAAACAATTATGGATTTAAGGCAGTCACATTTATCGTGGGTTTAGAAACATTACTTTACGGTCTGATAAATGTTCGATGTATTCTTACGAATGATTATAACACATTAAAAATAATTCGATCGGTATTTTGCAATTTTTTATTGTAAGTAAATCATTGTATTAATTTTGTATTGCAACAATTTATTACATGAATATTAAATTTATGAATTTATGTATGTAACATTGAGTTTTATATCTTCTTTATAAACATTATAAATTTTATGCATGATTTCTGTATAGGAACTTGCAAACAAATCTTGCGACACCAGTTATACAAAACAATAGAAAAATTATTTAGTTGAAATAAAAATTGCCCTCAGAATTAATTTATATTTCAACCTTATGATAAGGCACATTTGGAAATAAAAGAGAAATGCATTAATATTATTTTAAAGAAAGGTGATCAAAATGTAAGTAATGTTACGATTGTGTTGGATTGAGAAAATATGAAGAAAGGTTACTTTATGAAAATTAAACCTATTATTAACAAAAAATTGTAAGCTCTATTGAAATTGTGCTATTCATTGTAATATATGTAATTTTCAATTTCATATAATTATCATTAAGGAAATATTCAGTGTAATTCAATGTAAGTTCGTTGGTTTGTATAAAATAATTTCTAAAGTAAAATTTAATTTGATGTTATTTGAATTCTTTGCTGACAAAGAAAGTACTTCCGGTGTGATTATATTTTCACTTTTAATTCAGTTCTTAGCGACAATGATTCAAATCCTGTCATAATTAATGTTAATGTGCTGCTTCAAGAATTATGTTTTTTATGTTTTCTGTTATTAAATGGAGACATAAGTTGCTGTTACGTATAATTAGTATTAATCATAAACGGTATGTTTTAATACACACATGTGCTAATCATTTTGCAATAGTCGTTAAACCAATTGTGCGGATTGGGCACTTAAATACAGATTATTGGAGCTTGAAATTATGCAATTATTTTAACATTATTCGTGCAAAGCTTCGTTGAAACCAGGTAATGAAATTAGTAATAAATTAATAAGAAGTTGAAAGGAAACATTATTAATTCGGGATTGTTTACTACGTTTAAATACGTTTTTAGAAAAAATAAAAATTGACGATAAGAAATGTTCCACAACATGCAGCGTAACATTTTGTGACCATTTATAAATTGGATGGTATTGTATACTATCTGTTTCTGAAACAACAGAATTAAATTATTCGTGAGCGTCCTCTCCTCACTGACCACTGTATAATTTATTAGTAATACTCGGTATTTATAATATTTTTCACCATTCAGTACGTCCAGCAATTTTCTCCCCTCCCCATTCCTCGTGCCTTCCACCATTCTTTTTATCACCCCTTTTTCAGGCCATTTTGAAATTATTGAATATACAAATTCAACAAACCTACCTTCACTGTATTATGCACTATTTTGGTGCCTACATTTGAATTTTTATCACATTTGTTTAGAGATAGAAGAATTTTGTAAGACACGACACCACAACCAGCATAACTTAGCAGGAGGAAAATTGTGTACATTTCAATGTATACATTTAAATAAATGCAGGTGTTGAAAGGATCTTACTGTATTTTTAAATTCAGCAATTACTGCTACAGCAACCAACACAATATGATTTGAGACTTGTTTGCATCACAAGAAATAATCTGTGTGAGAATTATTGAAAGACTTTACATTTCAACTTCCTTTTTTTGTGAGTTTTAATCAAACAAAAAAAAACAATCTGCACATTATTAATTAAAAGAGATATTCTTTGTATTGAATTAGAATGTAAAAAGAGTATAATAGCGCACGACATGCAAAATTTTATATAAATTTATTTCTTTGATTTCGAAAAACTGTAGTATTACTAAAGAAAGAAGTCAAATTCTAGGAAATGTTTACTTGGAATGTCTCGATTTGATTTGAAATTCACTTTAAAATACAAACCGTGAATAAATGATCAAGTATCAGTTATTCGTTACACTTCCTGTAAATTGCACGACGATCTTTTCTTTCCTCGTGTCCATGACAGTGCGGACAAGTATGTAGTAATTATGATACGATCTAAGTCTTACTTAATACGTATAATTGGTCAAATCTCAAATCGCAAGTGAAGGGAAATCACTTTCACTGCCGATCGAATTTACTCTAAGAACGCATAATTTTTTTCACCATTTTATATTAATATATCGCTAGTGCATAATTTAACGATAGATAAGTTGAATTATGGAGTAGTAAGCTAAGCCTTGTACGTTTTAATTGAGATTTCAAAATTTCTCATTTTTTAAGTTACCATAACCATTTAAGGTAGAAAGTCAAAACTGTTTCCACAATCCAAGGTTTTGTTTATTAAAGTTAATGAGGTTTCATACACTACTTTGAAATATATAGGTTGTATCGACGATGAATTTAAATTTTTGCAATTATCTTTATTTATTGAATATTTATCATTTTTATCATTAAATATTAGAATTACCTATTTGCCAAAGGAAGCGTAAAGGGAACCATAATAATAAGAACTGAAATGTATACAAATTAATTCGATTAATTTTGGCATTAATATTAGAACGAATCGACTGATTTATTGAAATGAATTTTTGGCTTCTTTCAATTTCAATAAAACAGAGATAGTAGCAATTAAATGAAGGAAGAAATATAATTTTAAAGAAAACGATATAAAAAATAAAATACACAAACAACAAAAACGTAATAAATAAAATACAACGAAGAAAATAATGAAGAATGTAACAAAAGAGCAGAAGAAATCGAAAAAATTGAATCAGTCACAAGCACGATAACAATAAAAGCAAACAAATAAAACAATGAAAAGCACAAACAAATAATAACAGCAAATAACGTCATAATAACAAAAATAGATAAAAAGATGTCATTGTGTTTATACAAAAAAGATATCAAAAAAGCAGGTATACTATAAGTATTTTATTATAACCCCACTTTCTGATTTTGCAACAAATCTGCAACAAAAGTTGACTATTGTGGTAACCATCCTTCAGTATAATCCCTTCAGCAACTTAGGCGCAACATTTCAAACTGAAATCTGAGCTCTTTTACTTTGTATTGGCTGGCTAGTTGGCAAACTTAAGCTTGTGTGTATTTAGAAATGGCCGGAAGTAGTTATCAGTTTGCAGGAAGTTTCTTTTTTGGTGGTTTCACGTAGTCCTTAGTGTAAATTTGTAGCAAACCATGCCAACCCAACCATAAATTATAAATTTAAAAATTCAATTAGGGAACCTAATTTGAATTTCAATAATTTCAAGTATGGGCGAACCCATACTTGAAATGAACCCATAATCCAACTATAAATTTTAAAAACTGACTTTTTGAATTTCAATTTACTGAGCGAACCCAACCCATACAACAACCTTTTTCCATCCATCCGTAGATTTTAAAAATACACATTAATACGTGCGATTCACCTTGCGACTTTCATTTGTTTTGTAGTTATGACGTCATCACAGAAAAATTTGAATGACAACATACATTTTTTTAGTGGAATCCGATAGTGATTTTTCTTATGACCCCTTATGACCGTGCAAAAAAGATATAATGTTGTATAAAAAAATTCTGAGAAAAATCGAGGTGAACATTATTAGTACTATTATTATCATGGTATCTTGATTATTCAATACACTATAAAGGTTTTAAGATAAAAACGAAAGGTACTTCAACAAGAAAGTTAGGTATCGTTCACGGTCTGAAATATTTGTTATCTATGATAATATCAACATTAAATTTTCAGATCGATTTTTCTCAGAATTTTTTTAGTGCAATTTTTTTTGCACGGTCATAAAGGGTAGAAAAATCACTATCGGATTCCACTAAAAAAATGTATGTTGTAATTTAAATTTTTTTGTGATGACGTCATAACTACAAAACAAATGAAAGTCGGCAGGTGAATCGCACATATTAATGTATATTTTAAAAATAAAATCGTCCTGTTTCGCTTTTTTTAAAATATTCCTTACTTTGATGCCACACTGTATATTTATTAGGTTTTTGATGCTTTTTGTTATGAACAGAAAACTTGAGAGAAATATTTAAAGAATTTTATTGTGTTGTAATGTCCCACCCCGTACGATCTGCATATCAAACTGTACACCAATCATGCAATAATAACAAGTTCAAGTTTACAGGTTAAGTTCAATGTCAAAAATCTGTGTCTCAATCTTTTAAATATACACAACAATGTATAAAAGTACATTAACTGTTATTCTAAACAATTAAAATTAATTAGTTTTTTTTTGTATAGAAATTCGAATTATCGCTACAAAAACAGCTTTGAATTAAGTGAGTGGAAACATTAAAAGGAGAATGTACTCTCATTTCTATGTACTTTTACATCCTCCTGGACTGGCTTCGGTCTTTCTCGTACTAGCACCGATACAGTATACGGAGAAAGATGTAGATATAGTTATCTAAAAGCAATCAGTTACGGTTTTCCACGGTCAGGGTTCCGAAGAAAGTGAAATGACTTTGAAATTACTCAGGGAGTCACCGGATATAAAAGTTTGTTCGTATATAAACTCTTGGCGTCGATTGAACAATCAGTTAATGATTTCCTCTTATCGGACAAACACAAATATGAATTCTTTTGTAAGTATTTATAAAACATTTCGTAGCTTTCGACATTTTTCTTTAATTTTATCTACCATGACTATGTTAATATGGAAAAGTCAAAATAATTTTCACAAACATTTCTTGCGAACAAAAACACATGAAAAATCAGCCTGAAGATTCTTACGATCTTTTTGTGAATTTTTGCAATTTTTTCTTTCACACGTTCCCAATAATTATTTTATATTGAATATAGAGATACAGATATTAATTTATTGATTTTTTATGTTGTAGGTCGCAGTTATTGCAATTTGCTGTGTTGCAGCAGCACAGGCAAAACCTGGGCATTTAGATTTAGCAGGTTTATGTCTAAATGGTTGTGACGACGGAAGCGGTGGTGCTGCGAGCGGTGGAAGCCCTCCGGGAAACTATCAACTTGTTGGTATACCAGATGAAAGCAGTTATGCAGATCTTACGTTCCCGGAACATCAAATACAAGATTTAGGGACGGAAACACATGGAGAATTGCCACCTGAATCAGTCAAAGTGACGAAAACAATCACTATTAAAGTTCCACAGCCATATCCCGTTAAAATTCCACACGGTGTACCGTATCCAGTTGATGTACCAAAACCATACCCAGTTCCTGTAACCAAACTCATACCAGTACCACAAGCAGTACCTGTTGAAGTCACAAAGAAAATTGCGGTGCCTATCGAAGTACCAAAACCTTACCCAGTACCTCATGGTGAATTGAATCAAGGAGGTGGCTTTGGAGGTTACCAGGGTTCTAGCGGACATGGCGATTACTCCCTTTCCCAATCTTACGGTACGGCTTATCGTTATTAAGATTAAATAATGATTATCGAGTTTTTGTAGGAGGCGATGGAAGCTATAACACGCAAGAAAATTATGATCAAGGTGGTTATGCAAACGAGGCCATCCAACACTGAACACTTGTTTATAGTCATTTGTTATTGCTTTGTTGTTGTTTTTGTTTTTATCTTTGTTAAGTTTAAGTGAAATTTGTAAGTAAATTAATATAAAATTATTTAAAAAATTTAATTATTTATTCCCAAAACAAAATAAATAAAATTATAATAATTACATTAAAGTTTAGTAACATTGCAAATATTCAGTGTAACATGAATTCGAATAATCCAGTTAAAAACATTTAAAAAATACGTCACTTTCTAATGAAATGTAAATTAAAAAATATCATAATGTGAAAAATGTAAAATGTCGAAAGCTTTATCAAGTGCATCAGCTGGACAAAATTTCTTATTAAACGGTACTTTCACTGCAATATTTCTTCTTAAGGAAACACTCAACCTCATAAATATCTTTCTATCGCAAATAATGACATTTAATATCTTCTTTCACATACGGTTTTTTTGGAATTTGGTTTAGAACCCATCGTTAAAATTGTAAAATAGAAGGCAAATTCATTTTTATATTATTCAATAACAACATTTTATTTTTTGTTTCCCTTAACATATTTTACAATTTCTGACTTTCTTATTCCAATACTTCTTCCGCACTTACTTTCCTTCGTTCATCTTGCATACGAAGTAATCCTTATGGTACCTATACACGCACAGATCGTCTGCAGTTCGGAACTGGTACGGCCCGCGGAAAAAAACGTAAAATTTATTCTGGCCCATGTTATAAAAAAGGTTGCCCATCAGTGTTTTCAAACTTTAAGATTCTTAAAGTTTGAAAACACTGATTAATTGGATATTGGACGATAACTACCGATGTATTACTTTTTGATTGCCCGGAGTTTCCCGGAGTTTGGCCGGAGTTTCCCCGGATTATTGCCCGGAGTTCCCGGAGTTCCCGGAGTTCATCGGATTTTCTCATGTGTTGTCCGGAGTTTTGCGGATTTTTGCCGGATTTTGCCCGAAGTTTTCCTGATTTACCCAGATTATTCGGAATTGCCTGCCTAACGGTGGGCAACCCACGGACCGCACCCCCGGGAAAAGTTTCTATCCGGCCCGCGAGATCTTTAGAAGAAATTATAAATAAATATTTTTCATTGTAATTCTTTTAGTTTGAATTGATTATAAACGCACGTAGCAACATGTATGTTCATAATTTAGTACTAATTTTAACACTTTTTTCATTTATTTCATATTTGCATACTAAAAAATTATAGGTCACAAGAAGGTGTCAATTAACTACTACGGCCCGCAGAAAAAACGTAAAATTTATTCTGTTCCATGTTATAAAAAAGGTTGCCCACAAATTCGAATAAATTTATACGCATCAATTATGTATTGGAATACCGAAACTTGCACACACACGCATACACACACAATGATAAATAATACTGTTGGTAAAATTAAATATTGTATCATGCACATGCGCGTCAGGCCTGGCGACTATTTCGCCTCGCTTCGCTTCGCCTTAATGTGCGGCCTCCGCTCTCGCGACGCTGCTCTTCGCGGCGCGTCAGTGTGCGAGCACCTTTACATTAGATTTACTGTTTGTTAAATTATCTGATTTAAGTAAAAGGAAATGGTCAAATACAAAGTTTAATTACAACAATTGGATAGAGATTGTTGTGGACAAAATAATTTTCTAATGCACGAAATCATTTTTATAGAAACGTTCCGAGTTAGAAGAGAAATTTAATATTTTCATTTTAATTTTTATCGACTTAACTCACCTTTCTACTTTAATATGCTCTATAAATACACATCAGACTTTGTAAATGTTTAATTATGACACATTTCAAACATATGGTTAAGGAAACTGATATAGAATTTGTCGTTTCGCGATTATCTACATGATTACTTCTGAAAAGTCATTGAGATTGCGATATAATTATGTAATAAAAAATTAAAAAATCGCTAAACTAAAAAAAAAAAATTCTACTTATCTCTGTAAAATGAAAATAATGTCATTCATTACAGTGTTTCTGTCATTCTATATGTATTTAACATAAATATTGACCATTAATTTCTGCTATAATTATTTTATATGTTTTGAATTTTTTAATTCTATTTTATGTAAAATAAGTAATTTAATAATTGATATACAAGCTCGAAATGTTTTACTGAGAAAATACATTTAAAAACTGTAAAAAAAAAAGAAAAAGAGAAATAAATTATTAAGAAAAAATACACATTTTTATACTTAAAGTTCGATGAAACTTAACTTTCTTTGGTATACAATTATTGTATACCAAAGTAATTATGAATTCTTGTTATCATATCATGCTAGAAAACAATATTGCGTTTTAATATGTATTTATTATTCACAGAATTATTATGTAAATAGATTATAAACTACACATTCTCTAATTTACCTAACGAATAGGCGAATAATTTAAATAGGTATGTATATAGTTTAAAAATTTTCTTCACATAAAATACGAAAAAAATATTTCATATTAATGATGTCGGTTACGATATGTAATTTAGATTTGACCCAATTTCCTTAATTATCAATATCCGAATATTTTGTCAGGTAAGAAATTTTAATTATGGATTATGTAATGTGACGTTTGATTTCTATGCAAATGTATTTCTAGGCATCTGCATCGGTGAAATAAATAAAATACACGTTCAGTTATTTGAGATAATTTAATTTGTTTACTATTAAAATAATATAAATATATATTTACACTTTGAACAATGGACATATGATAATTGATGAAATACTGACATAAATAACAACTAACAGCCGATATTAATGATGACCATATCCTCCAATTCCGCCCCCGTGCCCACCGAATCCAATGTGACCACCTCCAATTCCTCCTCCGAAGCCACCGAATCCAACATGGCCGCCTTCAAATCCTCCTCCTAATACACCATCATGTCCTGCTCCAAAGCCGCCTTCAAAACCTCCAATCCCTTCATGTCCTTTAACATAAACTGGTACGGGCTTTTTGACAACGACTGGTACTTTAACTGGAACAGGTACTGGTTTGTGTACCGTAACTGGGTACGGTTTTGGAACAGGAACTGGATATGGATGTGGTACTGGCACCTTGTATGGCACGCTATATGGAACTTTGACAACTTTCTCAACTGGTACCGGGTATGATTTAACAACAGGTACAGGGTATGGTTTTGGAACATGAACTGGATAAGGCCTGTCTACTGGTACTTTAACTGGATATGGAACAGGTACTCCGACTTTTTTAATGACAGGCACTGGTACTGCGTGTGGAACTGGAACGTGAACTTCTTTATGGAGAGTGATATGTTTAACATGTCCGTGTTCCAATCCACCTTCAAGTCCATATCCACCTCCAAAACCACCTTCATAGCCGCCGCCATGTCCACCTAAAATAAGCCCGCCTTCAAATCCATGTCCGCCACCTAATTCTATTCCACCGCCGAATCCGTGTCCTCCATCGAATCCACCTAATTCAACGCCGTGTCCACCGTATCCCAAGTCAAGGAGACCACGTTTATCCTGATTTTTCTCATCAACAGCGACCGGTTTAGCTTCTTCGGTCGCTTTTTCTGCAACCGCTAAAGCCAACACAGCTAATATACAAACCTGAAAAGATTCATTAATTAATTTCGTATATTTAATTATTTCAAATCAAACTCACTTGTAAATTCATAATGTGCCTGACTACGAACAACGACTGTTGACACGGTAAAGAAATGTACTTGTATTTATACCAGACAGTTGCAGGATATTGTCAGTGTCAAAACGTGGTTTTGCTTTCTAGCTACACCCCCTACCCAGTGCGTGAATACTGCGAAAAAATTCAAATGTAAATGACTGTGTGTACATTACGGCTCTACGCGACTATAAACTCCATTCACCCATTTAATTAGTACTTCCTTTCCCACGGCGAAAATAACACTTAACTGTACTGGCCCACTCAAATGGGCAATCGACCACTTCAATATTTATTCACTCTTATATGAACTATATATGATTAACGTAAAACTGTGTCGTAGGTTGGTTACATTACAGAGTAAAAGTTGACCTTGAATTGTTAGGTAAGAAGGATAATCATCTGCAGAAAGTCATCGACTCTTCACATACAATGGCATATAGGAATATATCTATTAGCGATACACATACATGCACAAAGCAGCAAAATCTATCCTGCATAACTAATATAATTTAATAAGAATATTAACATATGAGAATTATATGATTTAATATATTTCAAATGTATTAAAATCTAAGCTTCCTAATTGACTTTTGTGTTAATTGCATTGTTTTTCTTACAATATCGACAATTACCTGCTTGTTTTTATTTTAGTGTATAACTTTCTTGACCATGCAAAGAGTGCAATTATATTCAATTAAAGGGGGCACGTTCCTTGTACATGCAAGAGTGCTTAGTTTTATTGTATCAATTTTGTTATTTTAATGTTGGTCTAATAGTGAAAATATTCAAATTTACAACGACGTGATCACGAAATGCAATTGAAATCGTTAAATTCGTGCATTTTTGATAAACGATAATTAGACATTGTATAAAGTTAGAAATTTCTTGGTTTTCGAGACAATACATTAAAATCTATCAAAGATAGACTTGAATTAAAATTTTTCGTACAAAGAGCTAACGCACTCTTATATGAAATTATATATACACATGGTACAAAATATTTTTTTGGTTGATGATGATGTTCTGAATATAGTTTTCATTTCACCAAAGTCTCAAGAAAAAGGTTTATTACAGCAATATTAGTGGCGTTTTTTTTTTTTTTTTTTTAACGATATGCAAGTGTGAATTATATTTAGTATATTTTATAACGATAAACTTGAAAAAATAAAATTTAAACAATTGGAATTATAGGACGGTGTGCAATTCCCGGGCTACATTTTACACTTTTCTTGTCTTATTGATAACTACTTGTTTCAGGCGGCATTGTGTACTTAATTCCAAGTTATAATTTTATGTCGTTCTTATACACGTCAAATTGAAAAATTGTCAACGATTTATACAAAAGTTCACAGGTCACTTACACTTAGTTGATAAAGTTGCATATGTCGTACTTGATACATTCACACATGAGGGGAAATTTAATTTATATTGCACTAAAATATTATTTCTTCTTTGTCGCAAATATTTAGATTCTCCTCCTTTTTGCTTCAGGCTCTCCATTATTCGCAGAATTTCCAATCTTTTCCATCATATCCAAACTTTCATTCCATCTCCACCTCCTTGCAATCCGACCGACATGTTTCATTTAAGGTTAAATTTAATAAGTGTATTTGTTCTCACTTTTATTTGTCAAATACTTAAATAATTAACATCTGACCAAAATTAGAACAGAAATCTATTAGAAATTATTCATGACTACATAGGACACTAACTTTTATAAATTATAACGAGACAAACTATATTCTTACATCGTAATAATAAATTAAGAAAATAAGGATATTTTTCCAATTAGGTATATAAAAGAAGAGCTATAGAACAATTTCCGTTTAAGACAAAAAAAATTACAAAATATTGAAGCAATAAATTCTGTTTTGTGTGATTCTAAAATGATTTCAAATATTGTATCTATTTGAAATCAGTTTAGAACGGCTAATCCAATGTCACATAACCTAGAGTCCTAGATAATTTTATTAGTTTATTTGCTATTATATAGTCATTTGATTCTATATGTATGTACTTTTTGCTATCGTAATCGAATTTTAATATAATTAGGTATGAGGTAATAAAATTACTGATAATTACTGGAATTCTTACGTAATTATTGTTATACTAGATCAGAGTAATTCAACATGTTTTTTTTTATTTCATATTTATATTTTGAAAAACAAGTGCGGAAATATATTTTATATATTTAACAACATTCACAAATAACAACTATTTACAAATAATGTAAATTAAGCTTAAGCCTTATATTTTGGTCATTGTATTATTAGTATTGATAGTATTGATATGTTATCATAAATTTGAAATAAAATGTATGTATTAAATATAACATTTATGATATATTATTCACAGCATTTATTAACCTACATGTTACGTGTTACTAAAACATAAAAGACAAATCGTTACTTTTAATTTCCACGGTGTAGGTTGAGAAAAGTCCATCAACTATGGTTCATTAAACACAGGCTGGTTTTCTAACATGTACCTTATATAATTTATCTTTTGCAAATGTACCAAATCAGGAAATGAAATGTCTCTCTCTAAAAGTACGCACAAAACAAGGTAAGGGTATTAAGAAAGTAAACTTTTTATAATTATACATATATATATAATCAATTTCTGTATCAACTTTAATTTTCGATTGATACATATTTTCATTTTAAGGTTTTGTATACTGTACTAGGTATAATGATAGCTTTAGCAAAAGTTAATAATTTCATAGGTGATTGAATTTATTCAATCAAATAGTGAATCAGAATTACTAGTATACGTACTATTGGATTTTTGAATTTTTCTGAAATCTTTTCTTACTTAAGGGAAATAAAATGTTCATTACTGAAATGAGAAATACTTGTTTCCATTTAGAATAAATTTTGTTTGTTTACATCACACTGATTTTGCTACGTAAAACAAAAAAGAAAATTGTCATGGAAAAGAAAATTGATAAAACCACAAATTACTTTTGCTGAATATTTTTAACTACAACTTACTGTTTCACTAAAACTTTGACTAAAGTGTCTATATTTTTTACATTTAAGTGTTATAATATATAACGGGCATCAACAAAATAGCATAAACACAATTTTGTTACTTTTTAATATTAAATTAATTTTATGCCCACATTCTAAAAATTTTATTTGAAAACCGATATTATAACAGAGGATTAACTATGTGCTGCATAATATTGTAAAAAATTCTACTTCGACAAAAAAAAATTTATACATAGTCTCTTTAAAAATTCTTTAAAAAGTCTAAAATTTATCAATATTGTTTGAATTTAAAAATTATTAGAACCGTACGTTGCATGGATATGCTATTTTATCTAACGTCATCTAACGTTAATATACGCTTAAGAAATATATTAAATGATAACATTACGTATAATTGCGTCTAACGGACCATACAAATGTGGTCATTATTACAGTTCGATTTGTTGATGCTTTCTAGAGTTTTTCAGACATTTTTGAAGTAAAGTTGCAATTATTGTATTTATTCAGTACGTATGTCGTAACTTCGTAAAATAAAAATTATACGTAAAAAAAGGATTACGTCCTGCGCTTTTTTTGCTAAAAATATTTTATAAATTGTATGGCAAAGAAGTTATTTAGTGTCGTCAATTACAATACAGTCTGTAGTCTTATAATGATTTATTGTATAATTCTGTTAAACTATTATAATAAATTAGTCAGCATTAAATTTCCTACTGCAGTTTTTAAATATTCCCGTTTATTTTCTACAATTTTTCACTTTCTTCACATCATCCTCACTTTCCCTAATTTCCCTAATTTCCGCATTACATATGCCATATTCCGTCCATTTCCACAAAAAAAACACACTTTACCCTTTCAGTTTTAACACCTGAATATTTTATTATTAGTTAATTTCTGTAATTGTTCCTGTTTAAAAATAAAAAAAAAAAATGTGGGCTGAAAAAATGATTATACAATGTTAAAATGATAATACGTTTTTCACACTTAAGTATAGTATATCATTACAGCAATATTGAATGTTTAGCCACAAAGGGGAATCGTCTTTTTAACAGAGTAATCATCTTCAGCAACATTCAGAAACTGGATAAATTATGATATAGATTGAAGGATTAAGTAGTTTACCACAAATTCTGCAAAATATGTTTTGGGTTAAAATAAGTGCCTGCATACACCTACAGGTTATTTAAAAAGGACTTAAAATAAAAGTGAACCAAATTTTTATAATATAATTCAACAGTTTAACAAGTGTGATTCCTATTTTGTCAAAATGTTCTTACTTCTTTTTCGACCAAATGCGTTTTGGCGTTTTGTTTTTGCATTATCTCTCGGAAAATATATCATAATACATCAAGAATATTTAGTGCAAAGTATACAAGAAGGTTTTGTCCAGGACGTACGTAAAAGAAAAAAATTTTCCTGTTTGTAATTCGCTCCAAACCAGTTTTATTCACACGTCTGTCAATTATTCTGTATTTTGTGAAGAAAGTATAGAAAATTTTGGTCAAAATTATTGGTAAAAAATCCTGGTTGGAACAGTTATAAATTATAGAGTTAAATTATTAGTGTAAGTATTACTGCGTAAACCATAATCTTGTTAAAATAATTACTATTTAAACCGACTCTGAACGATATGGCTTGGTGGCACAATGACCGTCTTCGCCATCACACGAACGTCGAGGTAATGCATCTGCTCGACAATGAAGATCTGATGCGCCGATTAAAGAGAACAAACCCTTTGAATTGGTGTAATATGTGATATTATGTGATTTAAGCAGAGTTCAGTGCGAGGTATGTCTTCTCATGTTTGAGTGGTAAACTTATGGACATCATTAGGTGAACTAGTTATTAAGAAGTTGTTATGTTTATTATTAGCGAAAAAAATTGATCAGTTTTAATGTAGTACTCTTGTAGTACATGACAAAAAATCTTTCAAGTGCAGTTTCCATATGTAATTTGCTTTAATTTAAATATATAATTTAATTGATTATTTAAATATGCACTTGTTTTTATGAGAAAGATTGTCAGTATGTTACTTAGCCTATTAATTTCTTAATCCTTTGTTAACAAAGTCGGCAGTCTACATAAGAATAAATAATCTAAAGCTTTTTTGATACTATTTTTTAATTAAAATAATTAAATTTCTTTGCTAACTAAGAAATTTTTAAATTGGTTTAGCACATCAATTTAATATCAAATGGCTATGGTTTAGTCGAATATATTTAATGTAGTGCAAGTTATTCAGCTTGAATCATTCCAATAGTTAGATAATATCTATTCTCGAGGTTTACATAAATATCACTAAGCTTATAAGTCGTCGATATTCGAAAACAAGGAAATGTTATATTCAACAGTATGTTAAACATTTTATATTTTAGGTTTATTTAATACAAAACAACGTAACATAACAAATGAAAAAATAACAAATCATAGAATAAATATCACACACAAATGGTTAGGTGGTGGGATAGTAATTCCTCAACACGAGTATCTGAAACAAAAAAGCAAATGTCACTTTTCGCAATGGAAAATAACGCAAACCGTATGGCTTGCGGTCCAGCAATGACTCCAATCTAATCGTTTAATAACAGTAATTAGCATATACGACATGCTGTTTAATAGATAATGTTTAAAAATTTTGATTCGATTGTAGATAGATATCTGGTGAATGTTTGTTTTCTGGCTCAACGAGGAAATGATCGAGTGTATTGAGCTAAATAAAGTAAGTTACATAAAAATTTAAAAAACATATTCTCAGATTAATAGTATTTTTGTGTTTCGTTTAAAATTATAATAAAAGCGAAATGGTCTAGTACAAAATCGTGAAAATGTTGCCTTTACTTTTACCAGTATAAGTAACGGTATACAATTGTAAAATAGCTTGAAAGATTTCTTTCGGCATTATTCTTTAAAGGTCAGATAAGCGATTTTATGCAATCAAAAGAAGCGATTACTGTACTATTATACAAAAGAAAGTTATATAAATGTTATATTCAATTAAAGATATTTATCAATTAACCTGTTTCGCGATGAGAAATTTGTAATTTACCTTAAAATTTGTGAAATCCAAAACCGCCTCCAAAATCATGTCCAGAACTACCAATAAAAACGGGAACTTTAGTAATTATTGGTACTTTACTTTCGACAACAAATGGTACTGGATATTCGACTGGCACAGGGTTATCAATCTGAATAGGGAATGGTTTTGGTACAGATACGGGATACGGATGTGGTACTGGAATCTTTACACCTACTCTTACAGGAACTGGTACTGGTCTGTCTACTGGTACGTTTACCCTAACTTGTTTTTCAATTGGTACTGGATAAGGCTTGGGTATTACAATTGGGACCGTTTTAGTCACAGTTACTGGGTATGGTACTTTAACAGGGTAAGGAACTTTTTTAAAAACTGGATACGGTACAGGTTTCGATACTGGGTAAGGAATTTTCTGTGTTATAATTTTCACACCACGTTTTTCTCTAACATGACTGTTAGCCAATGCCAAGCCGACCACAAATAATAGAGATACCTGTAAAATACATTTATTAAAAAAATAATATATTCAAAATATTCATATTTTATTAAAATATATAAACACAAAGTTTTATTGATACCAATATTTAAATTTAAAAAATTAATCATTGGGGAAATTTTTGTTTAACTTACCGCGTAATTCATTGTTGTGTGTGTACTTGCTGAGATGAAAAGAGGAATTATGTTCCGATATGAAATAACATTTGCTTTTATAGCAAATATTGTTAGGCCTCAATGCTTTCGCTGCTTTTCTTCCCGAGCTACTCCCCTAAATCGACTTTTTGTTCCCGTTGCTTTCTTTTTAATTGACGTGCCGCAAAGCAAAATATCATTTCTCTAAAACGTCAAAATTACTCTAGGAAGAAAGTGTTGTTCACTCATAAATAGTTCCGGTTAATACAATCATCACATTCTAAAATATCAACTTAAATGTAATTTAAGGCGCTGAAACTAAATTGGGTTACTGACTTTGGCCACGCCACATACACTTGAAATGAAAAAAAAAATAAGTTGATACAAAGAGAGGTCTTTGACATTCATATTCATTGCTAAGGTAAAGAAGTTACATTCACCAATATAAGAGATTGCTCAGATTCTTTGTTATGTGCACTCAACAATAACTTTTAGTACAAGGTGCAATTTTAAATGCGAAAGGATTTAATTCAGTTAATAAAATAACATAAAATTAAAATAATTTCCATGCTAATTTATAGAACAGATCGAATTAATTTGCAACAAATTAAGTTGACCTTTCACTCATGTTTTAATAGAAATGTGTTTCTATCTTCATCTCAAGGAAGAAAGTAAGAGTGAAATCAATTAAAGTTTATGAAATGCAAAATATCGGTCATAGCGGACGTCTAAATAAATGATATGTGTTTTGTGAATATTGGTATGTAGTCAACATTAATTACTTTTCATATACAGGATAATTCAATTTGATAGGTCAGTATTGGAATCTCGGAAACGGCAAGACTTTCGGAGCTTGAATTGCTATGTTGCTAAAGTCACCCCTTGATATATTTTGAAAAAATTGATATTTTGTTTTTTTCGCAAGATATCCAAAAATCTAAACCATCTGTTTTATCACACATGTGAGGAGTTTTTTTAATAATTAAAAATAAATTAAATTAATTAAAAATAAAAAGAAACAAATTTGGATCAAATAAAATATAATTGACTTCTGACTAATTTAAGAAAAATGTTGGTGACATGATTTTGAATCTTTCTACATGACGAGCTGGAAAGAAAGGGCAGTCTTAAAACGCATTAATTTACAATGCTCGCCAAATATTTCCGCACATGAATTTTTGACCATATTAAC
>JAFFZR010012389.1:0-28268 GCA_018397195.1 Lethrus apterus | reverse complement strand
CCATTTAAAAAAAAAGTTGACAATCGTTGTTCAGAGGCGCTTCAAAATAAAACATATTATTTACTGCCAGTTTATAGCGGGCTTTGAACAATTCAATGCGGTTTTTGAATTTTGAAAATCGGATGACTAATAACGATACTACAGCTCTGTCCGTTTTTTATGCACCTCCCTGTATATGTGGAAAATTGTGTAAAATCCAAATCTGCATTTGGTTTTCCCAAACTTCACTGAGGTGGTAGAAAAAAAAAACAGAAAACCATTTGCTTAATGTTTTCATGAAACACAAAAAAGAGGTGACACTCGATTTTTTGTCTCTATCTCTTTTGTCACTTTGTCTCCGAAACCGTCGGTAATTTATTTATTAGTTTCAAATAATCTAAATTACTTATACTTTTATTCACGTATCGTATAGAAAAAGAAACTACAAAAGATTAACAAAACTTAATAATTTTTGATAAGAGAAAAAACAATTAATTGTCAATACATTTGTCAACAATAAAGAAAGACATCACAGAAAGTAATATTTTAGACTATGAACTGAAGAAAATTTGACACAATTTGCGTGTTTATGAGTAATTGCAGATGATGACCATCAATCGAATTTTATCTCTGGTTTGAGAATAAAAATTTTGGGAATAAGAAAACAAATTTTCTTTTGCGTTTTAAAAAGCGTCTAACTATAAAATCAAAAGGTAACGTGAAAAAATCTAAAGGGTCTAACTATGAGATCAAAAGACAATGTGAGAAATCTAAAGGGTCTAAACTATGAGGATTTTAATAAGATTCCTGTTAAAATGTTCCATGATCGTAACTTAGAAATGTTAGAAATTAAAGTTGAATTAAATCCAATCCAACCCAACATAATTTTTAATAATAATTCACAAAATCCAAGCAAATTTTTCGCCTTAGGTTTGAGAATAATCGCGACAAAAAAATTATTAAAAAATATATTAATAGAAACAAATGAATATCGATCAACCGAAATAAAAAAAAAATATACAATAAACAAAAGAAATTGAAAAATAACATTACAAATTTAAAATTATTAAAAATAAAAAAAAATGACAAACGACCTGAACAAGACACAAACTAACAAATTGAAAGGAAAATAACTTACGCTACCATACAAATTAAAAAAAAAAAAAAAACCAAATAGGCAGAAATGTCATTGGGGCAAAAAAATTGAACAAAACTGAAGTCGAAAGACGAGTAGCAAAATTTAAGAAAATAATTAAGTAATATTATCAAATTAAATTCGTACGGAAAAATGAAGAAACAAGCAAATGACGATGAAGGAAAATAATAGGCATAAAGAAAAAGAAAATTTATAACCAAACTAGCGAAATCAAACAAATAAAAAGAAAATTCATAAAAATTGTATTTTTCGCGTAAAAAGGAATAAAAATTGATAAAAAAAATCATGAAAAAAAAGTAAGCACGAAAATGGAACAGTTATGAATTAATGTGAAAAAATAATTAATTTAATATAAAAATTTCCACATTAAAAAAATTAATAAAAATAAAAAATTCAATCAAAATTAGTACACAGTAAAAGACGATGCAAAGAAACCAACCTGAAAATAATAATAATAATTTCGTGATATACAGTGTGTCTCTCTCACTTTAGACAGCACCAAGCCAGTATTTTTTTTATGTATTATCGATTTAAAAAAAAAAAAATTCTGATTACATCCCTCAGTAAATTGTACTTTTAGGGTATATTACTTTCCCTTCAAGGTAAAATGGTAGTCTACGATTTAAAATAAATCGCAAAATTGAAGAAGTCGTATTAGGGATTTTTTTATCAAAAAATCTTGTTGTTCAGAATCGTTCAAATAAGCTAAATAATTTCATTAAAAACAAAAAAATTTGAAAAGTTTTTAAGTCCAGAAAATTCGAATAATAAACTAACAAGTTTGCCATGATTTTTTATTTTATTGTTTTAATTCAATACAATAACAAAAAACGATGCTTAATTTTTTAAATGTTTTCAACCAAATCACCATATATATCATATATATATATATATATCATGTATAGTTGGAAATTTTTTGAGATTTTCAAAATTTTTTGTATTAATGAAATTTAGCTTATTTGAACGATTCTGAACAACTTTTATTAAAAAGATTTTTTTGATAAAAGTAACATACCCTAAAAGTACAATTTAGTGAGGGGTATAATCAAAAAAAAGATATTTTTTAAATCGATATTTAAAAAAAAATACTGGGTGGTGCCCTTTAAAGTGAGACACACTGTATGTAACTCCTATCTTCAAAATTATCTATCATCTTCAAGTATTTGGATTTGAACGACTTCGAAAAGTCAACAGTTTACAATGCAAGAATCCTCAATTTCAAAAACAAATTAAAAAATGTTAAGTACTCACCTGTTGAAGATGATGGCCAACATGACCCGCTACAGCCAGAGAGTGCAGACGATGGTAAAACTGGAGTCGATCTGCCCCATCGGTAAAGGGAAATGTGACCGTCCCTCGGCATCTGAAGCGTCTTTGGCTGAAAAGTTGCGTGCGCAAAAACATCGCCAACGTTACAAGAACAGATTTTGCATTCATTTAACGTCGATGAAAATCGCACTGACGACTAAATTATAAAATATAATAATAATTTCGATATCATTGACACTAAAACATAAAAAAATTGCTATTACAAAAATTAGACTTGAGTTTGTGTAATCCTGTATAAAGAATGCTTTGTTATGATTTATACACTAAAAACAAAATTTGCACTTTTTTGTTTTTCAGGCATTACTCAAAAACTAAGATGGCCGCCATAATTTAACCGACGTCCGAATGGTGAATTTGAACACCGGAATTCACGATGCTGGGAGGAAGGGGATAGAATTGCTAACGGGAAAATGGCCGAACTGTGAATAAAAAATGAGAAAAAGAATGAAGATAACTCGATAGGCACGGTGCGGGAAGATGCAATAAGGAGGGCTCAATGTGAACCTATCGTTGGGAGAAGAGCAAACTAAAAATGGTCGACAATGGAGTCAGAAAGTTAATGGGGAAGGGTTGACGGTTGAAAGATGTAGCAAGTGGACAGAAAAATAACGTATGAAAAGGCAAAATTCAGAAAGCCAAGTACAATCGTTATTGAAATTTTCACTAGTTCTAATCATTCTGAAACAAGGGCTACACAAAAATCAATTGGCTGAAATCAAAAAACCAAGACCACCAAGGCGATTGTATGTACACGTTTAATGTTTACTTAAAAATTCTGTATCGATTTTCGAATTTTTTTTTTTAATTAAACGGCCCTATCCTTAATGATAAAGCCGTTTAATTTTGCAAATGTTTTTATGACAATTAAATAAAGATTACTGAAAAGTAATATCTTTTTATTGCAGTAACGTGTTATTAAAGAGACGATTCTGTGAAGACGATGAAACTGAACGAATTAAATATCGTCTGAAGTGCTCGAGTTGCTTTCAGATAAGTTGAATATTTCCCATGTAAGTTCCAGATAAAAATAAGTACCTCACTGATAGCATTTATTATTGGTTTTGAGCTATAATGTGGATATGTTCAAAAAGACTTGAATGTTAACAATTTGATTTTTATAGATAATTATTATACGACAATATTTACCGATGAAAATAATTAGCTGAAAATTAAGACTAACAAACATTATTATTATATCATAATTTTACGATACGAACATAATTGCTATTTCTATTTCCAAGGTTGAATTTTATCGTCATTTCCCGTTTATAATAGTTGGCGTTGCCACGTATAAGCAAAACAAACGAAAAATCCACACTACGATTTTCACGTTGTGGAATTTGAACGGAAATAAAAAACGAGCTCAAGTAAGTAGATTATGGTGTAAAAGAGACGCCACGTTTGAAATCGCAAATCGATCATTTTTATGGTGAAGGTGCACTCAGGTTGTGATTAATGACCTCAGAAGTAGAAAATCGTGTATTCATACGTAATCCCGTAACCCAGTAACAAAGCCGTAACTTGGTGCGAATTTTAAATACGACGAATTTGCCGCCACGTTAGTTTCCATTTCCGACCAACTGACGCGCGCGTTAGGAGTTGTGGTTGTGTCACTTTTGACAGCTGTGATATAAAATTTAATGTTTGGTATGGACGGGGTTTAAAATTAATAATATATTCTAGCAAATATTTCGTTTTTACGGTTTGTGCAAAGGCGTAGCCCATGAAAATTACATTAGTGACCTTGTAGATATCAAGTTAATTTTGCCACATTTACAAATTTTAAAAGGCGCAAAATGGGCGATGAAAATTTTGATCCTTGTGAATGCGTTTTTAGCCATGACATGGTTTCTAGATTGTTGTCATTAGTAAGTACACCACTCTAAATTCCATTTTATTGTCTAATGCCCTAATGTATTCTAGCTGCGACAATCGCAATCTTATTGTACAGATAACGAATGTTACCAGGATGGTGAGTATATGGTTCCGGAGCTTTTTACAATATTCTTGTTAATGCAATAGATTTATAAATTGTGATTTGATTTTTTTCTCCATTTGTCATAGTTGTTCCCAGTCGTAATTCTAATGATCCAAGCTTTTTAATTATGACAATGATGATAGCTTTTGCCTTGTTTATGTATTATATCCAACCACAAACGCAAAGGAATAATTTCTTGGAACCAAGTAAGCCTCGTTTGAATCAAAACGTAAGTCATTAGTAATAATGTGCCTGGTCCACTTAGAAAAATTTATTTTTCAGGGTGGTACTCCTCCGTCTCCACCGCCAAGTAATTCTTAATTTTCTTTATTTTGAAAATTAAAACTTCACTTTTTTTTATCAGGGGAATTGTATATGTATATTTTTATAGAAAATAATAAGCAATATTTTTTTGATCTTGATACAGTCTCGGATGATCTGATTATAGTCACTGTATTTTTAAGTCTATAAGAATTTTTATTTTTATTTAAAGCACTTAGTTCGCTTCTTTTTTCCTTCCCTGTGTAACATATACAATAATGGTCGCACATAAATTTTGTATAACATTCCTTTTTCTATCAATAACAAATCTAGTTACGTTATTCTTGACGAATTCTGTAGTTTCTTTTTACTAATTATAGGCTTAAAGTTTAAAATCTCTGTAATATGTTAATATGTGTATTGTGTATTATAATATATATTTATAAATGATACTGTTTATTTATGGGATTCTATAAGGAAGCCTATGAACTTGTTAGTGTAATCCAATCAATCCGTGATAAATTGTTTAATCGAAGACTTTGCAACTGGATTGAATATCTTAAGGGAAACCTCTGACAAGATTCCAAAACTCACCTTTAGTTTATCATTAATGGCTTGTGTTTGCAACCGATATTATAACACCCACTAGATTAAATTTTAAAAATGCAGTGTTAGTTCTACCAATACATTGGCCTCGGCAAGGTTATAGATATTGAACTTGCTGTGACAAAAAATAATGCTGAGAAATGAAGTTGGAAAGTAACTCGACAAGCTTACAAGTTTAATATATTATATAGCATAGTCCAAATTTTATATACAATATCTTTATTAAAAAAGTCATTTTAAAATATCTTATAGGTATTAAATTTTGTTCCAAAATAATTTTAATGGTTTAAAATAAAATGTTTTTGAAGATCTTTACAAAAGTAACCAAGTAAAATTAAATATCCATTCATCTAAAATTTAAACATATTTACAAAATTTGAAGACCCACTACTTGAATTTATTTTAATTTGTACTATTTAGAAAACCGAACTATTTAACGAACTGTAAATGTTAAAAATCAGGATTTATCCTGTAGATTTTTCAGAGTTTTCCTCACCTTCTGCAAAATACCAGTCATTTGTTCATATTTACCTGTCGAATTAGGTAAGTTTTCAAAATTTATGAGGGGTGAAATATCTTTAGAGAACTTGTCAAGTTGAGGTAAGTGACTGTAAGGTGATGAACTTTTTACCAGTGGCGTCCCAAACGAACTTTTTTTTACAACTTCTGTTTGTGGAGTTTTCGGTGTTGATGGTATTTTTTTTTCAGTTTCCAAATTTTTCATTGAAGTTGATGCAATTTTTACAAATTCATCATTGGTGATATTTTCAGTATTAGATTGAAGGACTGTGTTTATAATTTTGCCATTGTTTTGTGTTTCTTCATTAGTATTGACTATTTCATCAATTTCATTTGTCTTGCCAATTTTCATTTCCAATGCACTCTCCTGATTAGGATTATTTTCAGTTGTTTTATTTGTATCTGTTATAATTTCTACTACTTCTAATTCTTGATTAACCGCTGTGTCAACAATAGTGTTAACAATTGTTTCAATAATATCATCATCATCAACTGTTATAACTTCATCTTGAGTGTTTTCTTCATTTGCAGTTTTCTGAAGCTGGTTCGATTCAACAACATTTTTTGTTTCTGTTTGATTTTCACTTATTTTCGTGGTGTTAACCTCAAGTGTGTTATGATTGTTTTTGATGAAATTTGTTTCTTTTAAATTGTCCTCACCTTCTTCAGACAAATCTATGGAAACTATGTTTTCATTACTTATTTTTTGTATATTATCAACATTTTTGATCAAAGTATCTTCTTCTTGGGATTCTTCAATAACAACCACATCATCTGTAGTTTCATCTAATACTATTAGCTCATTTTCTTCAACGCAAAGAGTTTTGGTTTTAACTTCAGTTATGCTTTCAACAGTGTTGTTATCATCTAGGGCTGCCAACAATTCAATTTTTTTCTTTTCCAAATCCGTAAGCGTCGGTGATACAGGTCCAACTGGTACTTCCTGTAATATTTTACATAAGTTACATTGTTCTAATAAGAATCAAATCTGATTGATTTGATTCCGCGATTGCTATAAGCAACATAGTTATGATAATGATTATAAGAGTTGTAGCATTAATTTAATATACACAGAAAATATTTCATATTTTAAACATATTTTTCTAAAATTAATATGTAATACCTTGGGAACATCATCATTACTGGCTTCTAGATCCATATCACAAGTTTCCAAGTTATCTTCGGCTGCAAATTCACATTTCTTAAGGTATTCCAGCATAGCTTCCTTACTACATTTCTCCGAATAAGGATGACAATTATAGAGCTTGTGATCCTGAAAGGTTAAATAAAAACCAGTCTACAGAAAGTAAAACAACAATTATCAAACTAACATCTTTTACACCTTCCTCCATTGGTGTATTAAATCCTGGATACTCGATGACACTTTCAGGATCCATACAACTCGTTAATTTCTTCTTAATATCTTCCTTCCCTTCGCTGTCAAAGAGTGAAATATTTGAATGTTCAACCTTTGCATCTTCCATCCAACCAGGTGGATATCCACACATCCTCATCCTGTAAATATAAGCTGGCAATTCATTACTTCGTAAATTGAGTGCTTCTCTTAATTTCTGTGATATTTTGCCAGGTTTAAGATGGCCATATTTCTGGTCCTCATCCAAGTGATATCGTCTGCAAGTTAAACGATAAAAATGTTGTAAATGAACGAAATTACTTACGCCTTTGTTGTCTGTTGTGATTTTAATTTATTTCTCGCAGCGTTAATCCGCGTAAAATCCTTCGGTTCGGGACAATCACGCAACGAATGATGTTTGTCACAGTTAAAGCACGTTTGTAAAGAAGTGCATTTGCCATCGTCTTTTTCTGCCTTTTCCATCGACTCCGTAAACGAATATTTAGTTGTGTACATGACGTCATTTTGTTTGGTTGTAATTGAAGGTGTAGTATCGACTATGAAAAGATCCCTGGGCGATTTCGTTTTAGATTTTCTACGTTTTCTTCTCAACTTGGACGTTTCCTCCGGTGATAGACACATCATATTAACGTTTTTGACAGCTTTCATTTCTAACCTGTTTTCTTCAACTTGCAATTCAATGAAATTTTGTAAAAAAATTGTAAATTTATTCTTGTACGTCTCGGCGATGCTTTCGTCGCTGAATTTTACGCTTATGGAAGGTTCCTTAGCATCGACGAGGTCACTGGTCCCTTCTTGTGAATTCGAATTCAAATTGCATTTGCAGACACATGTGATTTCTTGCAATTGTTTTCGTAACTTCATGTTTTCGTCCTGAAGTTCCATCAATTTCTCTTGTATGGATGCGTTAATTTCGATGCTGTTTTGAGATAGGTTAGAATCGTAATTTTCCATTATGTCGCATTTCCGTGATATTTTCGCTTCGGGTTCAAAACTTTCTCGGCTTGGTGATTGAAACGGGGACACATCTTTGCCGTTTATCTCGAAAATTAAATCCGAACAAGAACTTTTTCTCTTTCTTACACTTTTGTTTACGTCAGCCATTTTTCAAGAGTCACGCGTTTCGATTTACACACAAGCAAGACGAAATCTATCGGTAGATTTCAGAAATGAAATTTTTAAAACTTGAATTTAGATTTATTAAGAAAAGTGAAAAAAACATTAATAGAATGGTATAAATATGATAAAACTGATAAATAATCAATGGTAAATATACGTCATAATTTGGATGATATGAAAAACTGACAACCTTAACAGTGGCGGCACGTCAGGTAAAGCAGTACCCTACCTTTTGATAGATAATACTATTTTTAAATTTAATCACTAATATAATAGTAGATAGCGAAATGATTCCATCTCCTTCAAAAATTGGTTTTCTATTCGATTAACTATTCAATTACTTATTTAACTTTTCGACATTAAAAACTGTCAAAAATATGACATTTATGAAACAGTTCAAAATTAACTAAAAGGGAAATTCCGAAAGAAATTGCGTTTTAAAAATTCCACGTCGATGAAACTTCGCAAGAATGTAAATCGAGATGCCTTTTCTCAAAGGTCGCGCAATTTTGGAGTCGCGTGTGCGTAATTTGGAAAACGCCGCGAAGAAAAACGGCCTTCGTCACGCTCTCTTCACAGTGCCAAAAGACAAATACGTCGGAGAATGGAAAAACGATATAAAAGAAGGTAGATACTGTTTTGAAAATCTGACCAATCGGTTAATTTTACAAAAAATCCAGGTAAAGGTTTTATGCTGACACGCACCGGTCAGTTATACGAAGGAGACTGGGAGAGAGGATACAGACATGGTTTTGGTATATTAGCTATTAGAAATGACCCAGCGGTTAACACCTTCTCTTTGAGATGTCGAGGAGATTGGATGAATGGACGTCCAAATGGTTTTATGGCCAAACATTATCCAGACGGTAGTTATTATAAGGTATATATGCACGATGTTTTTCTTTTATTTCCAATTATATTTTTGTAGAAAAATATCTCATTCCAAAAACACCCATAATTATGTGGATTAGCATTACGAAATTTTGTATTTTATGGTTTCTGTTTAAAACCTGGTGTACGCCAACGGTCAAACTTAAGTCCATTCCTACTTACATTTTTTATTAATTTCACTTATTTGTCCACTAGGATACGTCGATGATTTTGTCATAGGTTGTTTTTTTATTCTGTATTACAATATATATCTTTCGTATGATCCTGTTTGGCAAATAAAAGTATTTAATTGTCCTCGTAGGCTTCGCGCTCAACCTAAAACACGTCGTTTTAAATCTTATTTTAAGGGCTACTGGAAGCATGGAAAGCGACACGGTTACGGTCAAATGTGGTATGCAAACGGTTCATTTTACGACGGCGATTGGTTTAAGAATAAGCGTCAAGGTTTAGGTATGTTTGTGAGATCAGATGGTAATCGTTACGAAGGTGCCTGGCTTCAAGACATGAAGCATGGAAAAGGACGTTTTTTACATCTCGATACCGGACAATTGCAGGAAGGCTTGTGGGAAAAGGACGTCTGTATATTCAGTACTATAGAAGATATACCATTCAGACAAACAGTCTTAAAACCAACTGCTTATCCCATCATACCAGTAAGTATTAAGCGTTAGTTAGTATTAAAGTTAGTTTGAAGATGAACAATGTTGTATATCCACTCAAGATGAATCAGGCTATCTCTCTCTTTTCCCTACAGGTTGAAATGGAGGCGCCTGACGAAGTATGCTCCAGACGATTCGACGAAATTATTGCAAACAAAGTACCGTCATGCAGAAGTATTCGATCATATGGATAAATATTGTTTCTTAATCCGTAAATTGCAAAGAATAAATATGGAAAATAAAACTTCATATTATAATTTAAAAATGATACAAATCTCAGTACAAAATAAGTATAGCACATAACAATGTTTCAAGTTTCACTAATTCAATCTATAAAAATTTTATGTATCAAAGGTATTTACAAAAATAACTTTTTACACTTTTCAATTTTAATTCGGTTAGAAAACCTCTAATCTTCGACTAAGCAATTTACATAAGTCGAAATCTAATCTAAATTTCTTCAAATAAGTCGTTATAAATTGTATAAGACCCGGCAATATCACTTGGGATGTGAGTTTATATGTATATACAAATATGTACATTTTAAGTAACCCAACAGCTTACCCATCTATGTAATACAATTTGTTTTATATATATTGTATCTACAATAGGCATCTACAATCCTAATATTTGAGCCTATAAATGTAAGTAAAAAGATCGTGCTCTAAATAATGTCTGATAAGAAAACTTAATAATTGAAAGCCATAAAAGAGAGCTCGTAAAAAGTTTTATAAATAAGTAGAGCCATGATTAATATACAGCAACAAATGTTAGAGAGTGAGTCATATACCGCTCGTTATATTGAATCTTTGTAAGAACACTTTATGTGCGGAGAGACCAGTGTGATAGGAGTTACTTTTACCAGTCTTATGCCGACGCTGCTTTGTCGTTTTAATCCGTTGAATTTGAAGATAATTTGCTTCATTATCCAGTATTTAATTATTTATAATCAACATTCAAATTTGGACATGTTCAACAATAAATCCCTAATCGGTATAACAGACACCGATCTATTGTGGAAGCAATTTTTGTATTGCTATCATCTTTCACTTGCGTTACTCGCGTAAACAGGTTTTTCAAAAATTTAATAGAACGAGTGGTATAAGTTTTAATTTTACATAAAATAATCTTAAAGATAAAAATGCAACAAAGCTTAAAACACTTCAATTCAAAAACTTAAACTTTGTTAAAACAAATCAAAGCACACAAAAAAGAAAATATGTGTCAAGTACATGTAGAGAATGATCTTTTTTACAATATTTAACAATAACCTTACAAACTATACACTGTCTTTGTTTTATCACACTGAATCGATAAATTGAGATTCCAAAAGTAAGTTTTAAAATAATTTCTTAAAATTGTCTTTAGTATACGGTGGTTATATATTATCAAAATTAAAAAACGCCTTGAAATATTAAAGAAAAACACATTTAAAAAAATTAACAATTCACCTATTTAAAAACCAAACTTTTAACCCATTCATAGCATCAAAAACAGCACCTTTCAATCTTTACATAAAAAAAACTTTATAATCTGTATACAATGTTCTGAATTATTGTGCACTATTTAAATAGTGCAATTTTCAGTTACCTATACAATATGCACACCTGACATCATGTTGTCCCCCACACCGTTTATTCTATGTTCCGCATCACCCTGTTCAATTTGCTCTTTAAGCATTTCCAATTCTCGGATTCCTGACACGGTCATTTCATATTTGTGTGAAACCAATGTCCTATAAAAATGTATAGCGAAAGCCAAAAACACAAACAAAATGGGTATCAAAATTATACTGGCTGACCAGGCAGCTGTCGTGTTTATTTCACAAAATTTGATCCAACACAAAATACCAATCTCGGCAAGGAACAACAGCAAACCTAAAAGAGTGGAAAAAGCCCATGCTGTTTCAATATACCAATGCAAACGTTCATGTGGTGACTCATCCACCAAATTAATTGCTTCCAAACTACATATTGCTTCAATGTTTGGCAGGATGCAGGTGCTTATCATCAACGCGAGCATGTGGACTGCTACCAAGAGCGTCGTTATGATTGCAAAAGCTACCAATAAAGCCGGTGCTATAGCATTGGGATTTTGAATTTGAAGTTCGACCATTGCAACCATCGCAAAACCAGATAAAAGTGCTGATGTTTTGCTTGATGCCTTTAATTTTGCTCTGCTCAGATGTAATTTGCGCCATGATAAGTACTTGGGAGTATGAAGTTCATCTACAGTTTGCGACATGTTATTGTTGCACTGAGAAGAAAATATACACTTATTTATCAAAACGACAGATTATAATTACCTTGTTGTGGTGAGGACGGTGAAACAATTTTGTCGTATTATTTAATTCGTGTTTGCTTTTTCCGTAGGAATTGCCTACATCCAGGCCAACTGAGCTGGTGCTCCACACTGACATTTGTTGACGTTCTGTAAATTAAATTGAAATTTAAATGCATACAAAAACTCATGTAAACTTAGTCGTTTGTGTGCGCTATGTAAACGCTTTGTTTACATTATCCTTTATTAACTTCAACGACAAAATGTTTATTTTTCTATGCGTGTGAAACGCATTAAATTAAGTATGAACTTGTCATCGAATTACAAAACTAAATTTGTAAACAAATTTCCTCAATATCATCAATAAAGATCAGTAACTTCGCGTGTAATAATCATTACCATCATCGACACAAGCTTCAAGGCACCGAACACAAAATAAATTACAAATTTCATAAATCCATTGAATCAAACCAACAACCACTTGCTACGCTATTAATGGTAGATTATTGTTCCCAACACGCGTGAACGTAACGTTTCGTGTATTTTCGGACCAAACGGACAAGTAAAATATCCGTTCGTTGTATTGCCGACCATGTACGATCACTCCTTGCGATGATAATTCGTAATATACAGAGAGATCGAAAATGATTGAAAATTACAATTGACAACGATACTCGTCGCAAAATTATATTCCGCTTAATTCAAATTTATTTCATTTTTCCTAAAATTGACGAGTACTATACAATTGTGTCTATTTTATTGTTATCTTTTAAATTTAAATAATTCATTCATTAAAATATCGAGGAGTAAAAATTTTTCCTCTGCGAAGTTAGAAGTGGATATAGTGACATTTTTTTTATGAAATAACACAATTTGGATCTCTGTACAGGGTAATTCTAAAGTTTCATTAAGATACTTTCATAAAAAGTGTTTAAAATGTTACCCGTTTACAAGTTGGTAGGAAATTTGACGTGCCCACTTGACAAGAATGTCAAGCAGCAAACAATCAATAAGTTTGTTCACCATTTTTAAAATGCGGTACCATTTAGAATCACTCCGTATAATCGCAATTGTAGATCTTTATTGTGCCAAACTTTTTATTTGATTCACAAAAACTAAACGTCTGCCAAAATAAATGTTTGTTTAATCATCGTTTTAAAATAGTTTTTTCTTGCTTCGCGGAAATTGAACGGAACATGGCATATTCATTTGGTGGTTGATTTGTGTTAAAATATTTACATTTGATAGGTTTATGCGACAGGAACGATAACATTCTCGTTTTATGGTGTCATAAACTATCTCTAATATTTTCATTTGTGACATGACATGAGTACGAAGAGCTTACAGGTCCACGTCGAGATACTATAGCGCCTGGATGCAAAATATCAACGTATTTTTACCAGGTGCGGATTTAGGTCTCAATCATATGGGAAGTCTCGCAAAAATGTATTGGGTTGGGTTGAGTTCGCTCCGTAATTGAAAATTACAATGGAATATTTTACGGGTTTTTAATTCTCGATTCTTACACCCCGATAGCACAAGTGGTGAGAGGGAAAAAAAGGGGAAAAACAAATATTTTAGAAAATAACAAGCATTCATAAAACCAACAGATTTGGGTCATTTTTGGTTGTTGTTGAATGAAACGTTAGATCCGGTCTGGCGCTGACAAACCGTAAATAATTGAAATCACGAACAGTTTGTGACGTTCACAAGAAGAATTAATGTAGATGTACGAACGATTTAGAGTCTCAAGGTGCTTCATGCTAAATTTATATAACTACCAATTTAAACATCAATTAAACCGTATCTGAAAAACACTTCCGTATATAGCTTTTGAGTTACGCGTGGTATTTTCTACCAGAAATAGCTAACGGCAAAATCACATAAAACATATAACCGACCTATTTACGAAAGAGAAAATCAAAGTTTATTTTCTTAAAAAGGCAATAAAAATAAATGCGAACGTACCCAGTATGCTTCGCGTGATTCCAATGTGCCATGCAAACGAATGAGAACACACAAGAATTTTTCAACACGTACCAACACAGATAGCTGTTGTTTTGTTACTGTTAGCTCCCACCAGTTGGCGTAGACTCGTAAGTATTTATGAATAGTCGTTAATTGTTTCCATTTCGTTTGTTTAAAAATTGTTTAAAATAACTTCGCCTTATCTGATATTCATTCTTTTTGCTACACATATTATGTATCATAAAATACAAAATATCAAATAATCGTTTATTTAAAACGTTCATTAAAAATCAATTTGTATTTTAAATTAATGATTTTTTTCGTATGGGCGATAAACACATCGTACATAGAAAATCTATAATTGGTCTAGCGATAGTAACTTTAGGCTAGAAAGGCTACATATTTATATGGACATTCTCTCGTTACAAATTTTCAAACATTTCGTGAATTGGCTTTAATGGTTATCAAAATATATAATATATTTTATAAATAAAGGAATTTAGGGATAAGATGGGGAGATAACTAGAGAAAGATGGGAAGAGTTGGAAAGACCGGTAGCAATGAAGGATAACATAAATCAAAGAAAGGATGAATAAGAATCAAGGATTACAGTTGCAGGAAACGGAAAGAGACGAAAGCGGATATTCCTGGAAAGGGAAATTCAATTAGAATTGGAGACAGAAAACCTTCATTTGCATTCACATTCTAGATACCATTATATCCCTCTGTTCTAGAGTGCAAACATCCTCGGATCCCCTGGTCTTTCTTCTCTAGCTTCATTAGGCGTTTCCTCTAATTCCTACCCAATTCTACCTTCCAGTCTTTACAATATTTTTTTTTTCTAGACATTGCACTTCGTTGTTAATTTATTATGCAACCACAGTTGCATATTTGTACGCGAGTTACTATTTTCATTTGTTTACTGTGTCAAGGTGATTATTAAGTCAAGGTCTGTACTAGTATGGTGGATATTTCAAAATAAACAGGAGTTGCGATGCCGCAACGAGCCACGAGCATTCTATTCATTCAAACCTGATTCAAACTTACTGTTGATCTTGGTGCGCGCAACATTGAACACGCTATGTCTACAAACGTGAAAATTACTCTTGATGATGATCAGGTGTTCGCATTGATGAAGGTAACATATTTTATTATTTTTTTTTTTCAAAAAGTTTTGGGTGATATATATATTTTTTGAGTTAATAATGTAACGCACGTAGATTTGAACAAAGTTCAGGGCTTTCCATCTCGTTAATTATTTTTTTATGCGTAAGTAAATTATACAAATTAATTCTATGTATGTACGAACATTTAATTTATTTCCAATATTTTAACAACGACCTTCGGTGTATACAAATTTGTAGTTAATTATAAATTTATAAAAATTTATAAAAAAAATGCTTCAAGCTTCTCTTTAGTAAATTTTTAAGTTGGACGTTTGCTTTTCACAACATGTTCCGTTTTCTGGTTGTTTAATTTTTTTTGTGTGTGCGCATTCTGCATGTAACTAAGACATTTTAAGAGATTGTGTCAAGTCTATGACGAAAATGCACTTTCTGTAAAATTAAAAATAAAATAAGATAAAAATCGAAGACAATAAAAAATCTTATCTATCGATGCACACTCGAAATTATCTCTTACCCTTTATCTAAATTCCATTTATTTGCTAAGCACTTGTAATTTTTATTCGTTTTTTTTTTATATTAATTAACATCTATTTATTTAACTTTCAACATTACTGGGAAGTCTTTTAAGTTTTTTTATTATTTCTCTGAACACATTAAGATGGTTCTTGGATGTTGTTTCGCTTGGTCTGGAGGTTATTCGAAACTGACGTTTGTTCGACACGTGCCGATAATTAAATCTTCGATGAATAGGAAAGGTCCCAGGACACTTCCCCGTGGGACACCAGATTCCACACGTCTTGGATCTTGTTAAGGTTGGTCTAAAGATTCATCGACGCTGATTTTCTTAGTTCTTTAACCGGTGATTAAATTAAATTCGGGTGCCTTTTTCTTTCGATTCTTTTTTGTTCGAAGGCCCGTTCGGAATGGTAATTTCGTGTTCTTCTTCGTCGGGTTGCGACGTCAGGTTTTCTGGGTGATTTTGAATACCTTTTAGTATAAATATTTCCAATTCGTTTGTTGCTCTGTTTGGTTTTCGTTTATTTTCTGTAGTTCTTTTTTGTTGCAACTGCTACGAAATCGTCTAATTTTTCGCTGAATATTTCCCAGTCAGTTCTATTGTTTTGTGAGGGAATATATTGAGCATCTGCGCATGAAAGGTTATTATTACTGAGGAGTGATCTGATGACACGTTTTCTGTGTACATATTTTGTTACATTATTTACCTACAGTTTGACATAAGAATAAAACGATTGTCATGTATATTTTACACATTTTTTATATTACATTTGTAATTAACATATTAAATTTAACCGACTAAAGTTTTTTAAAAAACATGACGTCACAGCACATTGCAATTATTGTACTTTAACTCATTAGAAAATGTAAATGTCGATAACGATGTTCACACCGAGTTCGACTGTGTTTACTTTCTACTAATTTAAAGTCACTTTTATGGGAACAGTCTAGCATTCTTTAAATTGTTAGCAATGATAGTAATTTGTTAAATGCACTTTCACTGAGTAAAGAGCTGGTGAAATTATAATTATAAAATTGATTTTTTTTGGGTTACTTTGTGCAAATCTATGAGAAAGTATAAATAACACAATTTTAACTACAATTTTTAATGTAGTTTATGCCCGGCAAGCATTAGTCGCTCACAATAGCCGTACTGACGACAGGTAGTAACCCAGAAACTAACGTTGGTTTGTCGATTTGAATGATTAATGCAAGTCGAACTCGTGTGTCAAATAATTTTTATTACATTTTTGAATTCTGCTTTTAATTCTAAAATTATTTAACGCACCCTGTACCTGAAATTAATGGTTTAAATATTTTTTTAATTTTTGTGTTTTTATCACTCTCTTCAAATGTTGATAAAAATAATTAAACGAGGAGTAAACTTTTAATGAATGCTTTAGTTGAATCGCCCTGTATAAATGATTATTTAAATACAAACCATACACTTATTTAGTTATTTATAGAAACACTTTTCCATCAAAATAACACCGGTAAACGATAAAATAGTAATGCACGACGAAGGTTGAAAATTGCTTGCATTGATTTGCCTTATTGTACCCTCTCCATTGTAAATACGAATATTAACCTTTTCATTTAAATAAAATGTCATATCAAACACTAAATCCCAACTCAAAAGAAGTCAATCAAAAATTTTTTTTATTTATACGCATGCGCCATAGTATCAGTGGCCGCGTTTTCCAACCGTTTGGAACTATCAGGCGCGTGCGCAGTTAAAAAGTAGTGTTCGTGCAGAGACGTTTGTCAATTTGTGACTATTTGTTTGCTGTTTCTGCAACGACCATAACTATTTTTAAACTATTTGATAACTGTCGATGCGGTTTGAGGATTTTATGGAAATTAATTATCAGACACATGCGCATTATACCAATAGTCAATTTGTTAACCATTAATAACCTCAAATTGTTCTATTTTTGTTTGAAAGACAAGTTTAGATTAAGTTGTGTTAGGATGTCCGATATATCTAGTGATTCGTCTTCGAATTATTTATAATTAAATATTGTTATATTCCTAAAAGTGACTTTTCTCATGTAATTTATAATGCATTATAAGCACTTACATCATCCTTGCCTTTTGTAACTAAATATAAATTTAAATAACGAGGTTATGTAAAGGTTTACGTCTATTGTTTACTATCGCGCGAAACGGTTTGATCAGGTTTGATGTTTAGCGGAACGTTCGGGCAGTGTAAAGGCACGTTTTCCTCCACGGTCGCCAGTCGCCGACAATTGCGACTGATTCGCCGACGCATTTTCATCTGTTGTGCGTTTTCCTCGGCTCACGACATTAAAAATGTGTGTCGAAAAACATTAATTTTATTGCTGCTAAATTATCAAGCAGAGGAGGAAAATTTACTTCTTTCTTTAATTTTGGAAAGTGAAAAAAAGGAAAAAAAAAAATATACCCTCGTTTAAGCAAAGAAAATTAGAAGGATTTCAATCAAAATTAGTGAATAATCATTTAACACACAAGGAAATAAAATTTAAAGAATATTTTCGAATCACGCGCTATGAATTTCATTATGTATTTGGAACTCATCCAAGATGATCTTATATGATCATAAATTCGCTACGAATAAGTCGCTTGTCTGCTCTCAAAGCAGTCAGGGCTACTGGCCGCCGAGCGAACGGCGAACAGATTTAAAAAGCATTGTATGTGTATTGGCGACTGAATCGTCGCGTCGCTACTGAGTCGCAGTCGTCGGCGACTGACGACCGTGGAGGAAAACGTGCCTTTAAGCTGTCGTCCACTAGTCGGGCGGTCGCAGCGGCAAAAGTTTCTGAAGTCGGCGCCGCGTCACGTCGCTCCGACCGACCGACCTAATGGACGATAAAGCGGTCGGAAATAATTGCGTTCGGAGGTCCTCGGAAGCATTCGTATGTTTGAATTCACTTGTCGAGAGTTTACGTTTAATATTTTTTAACGGTAATTCTAAGTAAAAACTAAGATATATTCATTTTTTAAACAAAGAGTGAGCAAGTGGAAGTGACCACCACGTGATCACAAATTTTAAGGTGGCGACATTGCTAAGTTTTTACTTCTCAAATTTAAAGCCTAGCTTGAGCCTATGACTATTTATTTTACTTTATTTATTTATTAATTTGCGAGTATATTTTACATATAATATTATATGGTTTTCGAAAGGGGGGGGGGCGCTAAAAAGGCATTGTGCCCCGGGTGCGAGTTAAGCTCGCTACGCCACTGCAAGGCAGTGTTGTCAGGTGAAAAATAAAAAAGTTACCAGATCGCAACCATAAAAGTTGCCAGATTTTCACCAAAAACGTTTTGGGGTAAAAATGTGTAATGAGGTTGGATTCGCTCCATAATTGTATGACCACAGAAAAGGTCCCACCTTGCCCGGCTTTAATACAATACATGGACATTACGACATGCAATTAATAATTATTTGACTCGTGCAGTGCCAAGACCAAAAAAAAAGGTGCCAAGTCCTGAAATAAACCTCCGTAATTTAAATTCAAAAGGTATATACTAGGTACATACATTATATTATATTAACTAAAATAAAACATTTAAAAAAGCTAAGCAATTCTTGGGTTCGAAACATCACCAGAAACAGAACATTTTATAAATTAATGTTTTCACCAAATCACCAAATGAGGCCTGAAATCACCAAATCTGGTGGAAATTCACCAGACCTGCCGACAATGTCAAAAGGTTTGCCTACAGTTTTCATTTTCATTTATACGCATGCGCAGTAGTGTCAGTGTTGCTAGTTCTACTACCAGCTTTTTCAGAACGCCATCTATTCAGCAAACAAAAAGTTTTCTAGCAGCACAGCATCACATTGCACCATGAAGGTGTTCGCGACATATTTTAATAAAATACTAGTATTTTCCGACAAAATCATGAAGAAATAAAGATACGATATTCTAGAAAAATGTAGAATTTACATATTAAAGGTGGTATTACATTATAATCGTCTTTTCCTTAGTTGATTTTTGATATTTTATTGTTGTTTTATTTAGTACTTTAATAAACTTTAAATTAAAGAAATAAGAATAAAATACAAGTTTACAGCTACAATTCTATCGTACACGTCAATTTCGGAAGTAAATTTAGAAGTGGAATACAATTTTGACTATCTTAAGAAAAGTTCTGATGACGTCACCTTCAATCACTTTGGTTCTCTCTGTATAAAATGTTAGATTAACTCTTATAAAGTGACAAATGTAGATTTTTTGTTCTAAAATTTTATCAAATATTAAATAATTAGTCGTCTTCATTCACGGGTTCGTCTTCATCGGAAGACTCTTTCTTCTCACCCCTGGTGACCAAATGGAACGTTTCTGCTTCCAGAGCAAGTCTTCTAATATTGCTTAAACAACCGGCTGAAGCTTCTTGCAACGCTTGATCTTCAGAAGCAACCGTTTTTAACAAAAATGGCACCACTCCACTTTCATGCATCGTTATGCAATTAAACGGATTTTTGGAAAGATGATACAAAGCCAAAGCCGTCGATCGTTGCACGTTGCTGTTATTCGAAGCCATGTAACCAACCAATGGTGTTATGGCTCCTAACCTACGAACAACCCAATCACATCCACATCCTCAACATTGTAGATCGAATTACCTTCCAAACATTTTACAGTTGGAACCCCACGAGCAACAATAGGCTATCGCAGAAGCGAGATGTTCACGCAATTCTACCTCTTGCGTGTTGACCAGATTGACTAACATCGGTACAGCTCCGTGGTCGGTTATCACGCCTAAATTTTCACGATCTTGCGCCACTTCGGCTATGGCAGCACACACGCAAGCCAACACATGACTGTTTTTTGATTTCAACAGGTGAACTATCAATTCCAATCCACCTACGAAACTTCTCACCATTTCACCGGAATCCGTCGCAAATTTTATACAAGGTACCAACGACCAAGCTGCATTTGCTTGTACCTGAACGCAGAAAACAGAATTCAAGGAGGTTCGTAGGTTTGAAAGATCATCACCTTTGGATCATCATTTTTCAATAAAGACCAGATTAACCTCACGCCATCCAGCTCTTCGATTATTCTCATCGAATCTTCTTCCTTCGCACATTCCCTCAGTACCATCGGCACATTTTCCAACAGCGGAGGATAAGTATAATTGAGTAGATTGACCAAATACGGAATACCTCCGGCTCGTCTCAACGTGTCGCGGTTATGTTCGAATTTGAGACATTCGGACAACGCACCGACCACGTTGCTCAGCACCTCTTCGTTCTCATCGACGTTTTCCAGAAGCCTGACTAGGATCTTTTGGAAATTGTCAGTAATCCAAAAATTAATTAACATTACCTCAACTGTCCTCAGTTGGTCGAATCGTTCGACGTTTTCTTCACTTATGGCTGTCTTCCAGATAGCACCGGTCACCGCCGCCAGCAACTGTTTGTCCTCCTTCGTTTTTGGATCTTTGGCCATGTTTATAAGTGGATCCAATCCTCCCGCTTGTCTTACCAAATCTCTGGTGGTCGCGTCTTCTGCACATTTGAATATGGTCGCGGCGCAGTGCTTCCTTAATTGAGGATAATCCTGAAAAATTTTTTTAGTGAATTGAAAAAAATGGTAAATTTCCTTAAGCAAAATCTTGAATCAATATGATGTGATACCTGTGCGGATAAATGCTTGACAATGTCTTTAATCATTCCCTCTGTTTGTATGGCTAATTGATAACTCGGATCTCCAGCGCATTGGGCTATGGTCCCAACCGTCGGTATCACGACGTTCATATGTACCGATCTGAAATCCTCAAAATTTTGGATTTTGGAAAAAAAAGTTGACAATCACCTCAGCAATCTCGCCAGAAGCGGTATGACGCCGTTCCTCATCATCACCTGTATGTTCTTTTTGCTCATAGATACCGAAGAAAGCGCTCTCATAGCCGCCTTCGCTGTGCTGACCTGTTCCTTCTCTTCGACGTCCAAGGATTCCCAATCGGTAAGAAGGTACACTTCACTCACGTCGAGCAGGTCGACCAGTTTCGCTATGCCGTCGTATTTCCTCACGTGTTTTCGCGCCTTGCGTATTTGCGCCACGTTGTATATCGTTTCCGCGACGAGAATCTGCAGGTCACGCGCCGGATCCGAGAGATTTTGAACCAGCAACGAGATTCCCCCCAGATCCGCTATGTTTCTTCTTATCTCGACGTTTTGCGACAGTTCGCTCAACACGCTCAACGAACCCAGTTTGCATTTTAGGTCTGTCGTTTCTAGGAGATTTATTAGTACTTCTAATCCACCAATGTCCTAAAATAAAGAGATGTACAGGTGGACAAATTTCGATGTTTTAATAGGGAATTTCGATAACCATAAGATATACAAAAAAAATTACCCTACCATTCTCGATCGCTTTTTTGGAGAAAAATTCAATGGTGAAAACCAAAGTTGGCTATCGTCTTTTGTTTTCGAGCTATGGGCTAAAATTCGATTTTTTTCAATTTTCGTTTAATGCTATATTTTGCTTATTTGGAAAAATGAAGGAAAATAATGTCCACGTTCTACAGGCACTTTTTTGATAAGAATGCAGTGGCGTTGTTAGTTTTTTGAAAAAATTCTCCAAATTCGCGTTGTGACATAAAGTTATAATTTTTTATATGGAACTCATACTTGGCTGTGGCTTAAATAAAAAGATAATTTTTTTCCCTTTTCAACAATATAAACATGTATGGCCAATTTTTAATTTTCTTAGAGATTTTTCAAAAATTCATACTTTTCAAGGTCAGTCTTATATTGAATATTCAAATTGACGACCGTCATTCGCAACACACAGTTGACGTCGCTTTGAAACACTCCGAACTGACGTTGGTACAGAATTAACACACTATGTAACATTTTCTCTTAGTTCGTTCATATTATTATTAGTATTTTTAAATGGGGTTATATTATGGGATTGCTGGTCTAGTGGCTTAGTGAATAGGCTAGTAACCTCAAGGTCCTGGGTTCAAGTCTTAGTGGCGGACATTGTAAACTTATAGGTATCACAGATATAAATTTTCAATGTTAGTGACTTTGAATTAGCCTTCCGGCCGACTATTATTCTGATTAAGTTTTCCACGTTTCCCTTTTCCTTGCAGCGTATGCTGGAATAGGCTTTAACATCTGTAGGACGGTCGTGGCCGTAACCAAACCCCTCCCTCTCAGTCCAGATAAGTTCTTCGAGCTTTGGAGTGGGGCGACGGAAGCAAGGGAAAAATGTCTATAATGTGTCCCCAAACAAAGAAATTGGCGTTTATGTTTGACTTGCAGCTTCAGAATTATTATTTCTCTGAATAAAACATTGTAAAATATCAAACTTTATTCGCCTACTACGCAAAAATAAACATCTGACCTTGAAAAGTATGAATTTTTGAAAAATCCGTATGAAAATTAATAATCGACCATACATGTTATACGGGGTGTCCCCGAAAGGTGTGTACAAAATAATAACACATATTCCTGAGGCCAAAATAGAACGATTTAACCCAACTTACCTCTATTCAAAGTTGCTTCGTTTAGCCGCTAGAGGGATATAAATTTCCTGAAAAGAAATCGTTTTTTCCAGAAAACTTTATAACGCTTTTCGCGATTGGGACCAAATTTGGTATGTGGATTTGTACTGAAAGAAATCATTATTTGGCATGTTATTTTCTCTTCTGTCTGTTTTGTAAGTGGTCAAAAAATGGTCATCCACATCTTAAGAAGCTCATACTTTTTTATTCTTTGATGAATACTTTTGAAACTTTTTTTGATATACACATATGTTACCTACATTTCTTGTCTCTTGCTCCATTTCGTCATTTCTCATAGTTTAAGCAGAAAAAAATAATAACCCTCAACACGAACTAGAAATTTTAATTAAACCAACGAAAAAATTCACAACAAATGTTCGAGAATATACCGCCTTCTGCATGATTGCAAGATTAACACGTCGTAAAAAATTGAACTGGATTCTTCTCATCATTTCGACATCGTTTCTTAGAGTGTCTACTGCATTTTGGATGCGTTGCCATAATTCCTGCAGTAGACACTCTAAAAAACGATGTCGAAATGATGAGAAGGGTCCAGTTCAAATTTTTACGACGTGTTAATCTATGCATTCATGCAGAAGGCGGTATATTCGAATATTTGTTGTGAATTTTTTCGTTGATTTAATTAAAATTTCTAGTTCGTGTTGAGGGTTATTATTTTTTTTCTGCCTAAACTATGAGAAATGACGAAATGGAGCAAGAGACAAGAAATGTCGGTAACTTATGTGTCTATCAGCAAAAAAAGTTTCAAAAGTATTCATATAATAACAAAAAAGTTATTAGCTTCTTAAGATGTGGATGACCATTTTTTGACCACTTAAAAAACACGCAGAAGAGAAAATAACTTGTCAAATAATGCTTTCTTTTAGTACAAATCCACATACCAAATTTGGTCCCAATCGCAATAAGCGTTAGAAAGTTTTCTCGAAAAAACGATTTCTTTTCAGGACATTTGCATCCCTCTAGCGGCTAAACGAAGAAACTTTGAATAGAGGTAAGTTGGGTTAAATCGTCCTATTTTGGCATCAGGAATATGTGTTATTATTTTGTACAGAAACCCCTTATAAATTAAAGTAAGTTATGAAAGCTGGTTCAGAAATACAGACGGAAACACATTTTAGATTCAAAGACTTTAGAAAGACTTATGATAGAATAGGGAGAGCGTGGATGTGAAGAATACGTTAAAATTATGGAATCCCAGTTCTGATTTCATAAGAATTAATTTCCATCGAAAACAGAGTAAGACAAGACTGCATACTATCACCGATACTTTTTCTAATAATAATGAAAACTGCAATGTAAAAAAGAGATTAGGTAGGCAAATGGAAGATCTATAGTTTAAGGACGACTTCTGTAAAACAGACAAAAGATAAAATTAACACAGCAAAAAAAATTTGGCAAGTCAAAAATTAAGAATAAAACACGACCACAAAAAAATTACGATAGCTGAAAGAATTTATGGAAATGTGGAAATTTTTTATATAACGGCCGTAGAAGTCGGGTCTGAAAAATACAGTTCGCTAACTAAAATATGGTTAATTGAGGATCTTTCAGAGAAAACAAAGATAAGCATATTTAATACCAACGTTACAAGCGTCCTACTGCATATTTGCGAGTCTTGGGCACCAAATAATTATCTATATCAATGTTGTTGTGCAACTTTTCTAGAACGGACTACCATTAGCTCTTGTATGGACATTACAGCAGGATCCCAGGATCTTTTAACCTAATGCCATAGATCTTTAATGAGATTTAAGTCGGGGCTGCACCCTTGCCATTCTAAAACTCGAAATTCGAACAATTGAACAATTACCCCAGGTGTGGTTTTGCATTCTTATGCATAAACATGAAATGGTCTCCAACAAAGCCAGCGTAGGGAACTTGTTCTTTCAAAATTTCTTCAACATACCTTGCAGCCGTTAAACCCCTTCTATTGCGATCATGGACCTCCCGTGCGATGAACACAAGATCCATTCATCCGTCCATAGATTGTGCACCAAGAACCACCTCCGAAGAGAGCGCGTTCATCGATGCAACATTCCGCAAATCATTGTTTTGGTCGCCTGAATACTAGCCCCCTTCCATCTTCGCCATACAAACATATGTTGATCTCATCGGAATAAACTCCATTGTTCTACGGTTCAATTCAAATGTTATCTTGCAAAAGAGAAGTCGTGTTTGGCTTGGCGATGGGAGTCAGATTGGGACTCGTTACAGATGTAGGAAGTGTCATGTTCCTGTCTGGCAACCTTCGGACATCCTTCAGCCATCATGACGTTGCTGCTGTATCTTAACAGCATTTAGTACTCGGTTTCGCAACGAGGTTAACAAAATGAAGTGATCATACATATCTCTCTGACGTACACCGAGAAGTACACCGACGTACATATCTATTTCTGGTCGCTGTTTAAAGGATTCAGTTTCCACAAATCTCTGGTATACTCTTCGACCAGCTGCCCGACATTATTATTAAAAACACGGGCAAGAAGTCTGTTGCACTTAGGCCTAGAGGCCCATTGTGCATCCGTGCTGCCATGCATATATTCAGTTCCTGAACAACAGTTATGACTAAGGTCAAGTTCAATTAAAGCAACAACTTGAGAGGCTGCCTCTTGTGCAGTATTCATTTTATTCAAAGATAATATCGACAATTAACAAATTTCTGTTGATTTGATTTTTGAGGCCAAGGTATGCACAAGTACAACAAAAATGCAGATAACTTTGGTTTTAAGATCCTATACATGTTAAAAAAGAAACAACTTGATTTTAAAGTCTTTCAAATTCAAATGTTTTTAATATGATGGCCAGGAGTGGCCAGGAGTGCCAAGTGGTTACAAATAAGAATTTGTGGGAAATAACTGGGCAATGAAAAATTCATAGACGCCTTATATTCCAGTAGGAACCTAAAAAATAAACGAAGAACTGACATTTGATGCGACTTTTTTATGAAAAATAATGGTATTTTCGTTTTGATATTATTTGTATTGTATTTGTATTATTTTCAGAGCTTTTTTAGTTTTTACTAAATATGTTGAGTGAAAGTAATAATTTGTCGATAACAAATGGAAAATACGTTCAGACATTCGTTAATGTAACGTGACATGGAAATAAAGCAAAACCGTGAACTACATTTCGCGACCATCGCAACAAAATAACAAAGTCTGGCAATGTTGTAAACGGAATGTTAATTATGACGCCAATGACACATTGTTGTAAATTCCAGCACCAGCGCGTGCGATATGATCGTTTCGGTCCCGAAAACCACCCCAATTCCCTCTAAAACATCCCTAAATATCGGTAGTTGTTAAATTCCTGTCATCAGATAGTGACAACTATGCATCATTCGCAAACAAATATAATAATTACAAATATTTTGAAAATTCAACGAATTGTTTAAAATTAAAATCTTTCAGTCGTTCGATGTTTAATTAACACTTTCAAATTATTAACGATGTAAAAATTTAATTGAAGAGTTTCGATTGGAGGACGCGTAAATACTCATATATGAAATACGTTTCAGTAGCGCTTGAGAAAAAGTTCATAAACATAATTTGTATTATTAAAACGCTCGTGTTCTCCTCGTGGAGCCATGAATCGGCACATTTAGGCCGTAATTAATTAATCTCATCAAGCCACTTCATATCCCTTCCTGAAGATGAATTAATTATCAGTACGAGACGCAGTTAGAAACTTTAGTTGAAACCCTTTGTAACACAGAACGCTCCAAGTGGTTCCGTATATTATGAGGCAACAAAAATTATAATTAAATACTTTTATTTAGCTCCAATTTTTTTCTGATTTATTGGGCTAAATCATCATTGACAATCAACATGATATTCTACAGTATATTCAGTCTCTATTGTGGTAATTCATTTTGCAATGATATGAAAAATTTTCTTATAACAATTTTGGAGCTTTTGATCCTGTCCATTGAAGTATGCGAATCCTTTGCAGTAGCCGTTGGCCGTAGGATGGTTGCCTGGCGACGCTGAAGTCTACATCGATACCGGGTCCTGGACTCAGATTACAGCTATTTTACACATTTCAAATGCTAATCTCCGTGCTGCTTAGGATTAAAGGCACATGCCGCTTCCCGCCAAATATTCAAATTACGGCGTACTTAAGAAAAGATCACATCGTATCAAATGAATAATAGATTGATCTGATTTCACGGGAAAATCGCAACCATAAATGTTATTAACAAAACGATTTTTTTAATTTACATTTTCGATATTGAACTTTTTATTTAATGCACTATCGAGAAGCTCTAAATTTTAAACGTTTTTCGTCCAATCGAAAACACAGGCACCAATCTCGATCGACCAGAAACGAAAGACTTATTGTTCTTAGTTTTATTTCTTGCGAAGCTTTTTTAAATCCTCCCCTTTAATCGGCATTTCGGCATTAGCAGTGAATTACAATTATTTTAAGTGTTACAGTTCTTTGGGGATGTATTTTAAAATTCTTTGTCTGGCCGGAGAAAGGGTTAGAATTGAACGGAGTGAAAATTGGATATAAAAACGATTTACCGTGCAATTAAGATGATTATATTGAGGATTACCGAGCGCTTAAATATAACAGTTGTGAGGAAATTTCCTTCGTTTTATTTATAGAAAATAGTGAAAAAAATTAGAAATTATTAATATAATATGTGAATAAATATTAATCAAAGATGATCTTATTTTTATAGTTCTAAATCGTTCGATAATAATAATAATAATAATATTTATTTTAATTATTTTTCTTAGAAACACTTAGTTCATTTGAATTTCTTTTCATGGAAGTATAATAATAACAATAATATATATATATATAATCTTGTCCTCATGTACTGTTAAGTGTTGAGGTATTTAATTACTTTCCTTATTCATTCACTTTCTGTCTCCAGGTGTTTCTGTCTCCTGCCAATATTTCCGCTTCTCTTGTGCTTAAGCCTTTTTCTTCCAGTATTTCCTCCAATTCTTCATCCCACTCTTTCCTT
>JAFFZR010012387.1:0-28872 GCA_018397195.1 Lethrus apterus | reverse complement strand
TTTCAAAGATTTCGAATGCGATTTCTGTAATGTTAAAAGCTTCAGATTTCTCCATGTGATTTTAGTAAAAGAATGAGAAAAAAGACCGTTATTTGCCATAACCATAACTAGCAAAACAATAAAATGTTATTTCGTCCCTTCCAATCGCCCTTTCATTCGCGTAATAACTCCCACACCACACCCTGACTCCTGCCAACACTCCTTCCAACGTCTTCCCTGGTCTGTGTCTTCTCCTGGATTCATCTCCATGCATTCCCACCACTAATGTTCCCATTCGCCACTGCCTCTTTCATATTCTCCCTCCATCTAGTACTTATTCGCCCTCTCTTCATTCACATATTTAAATCGTGTGACCACACATTTCTCGCTTCCACACCTTCTTCTTCCCTCTCGATAATTTGGTACCCTCCTAAATACACACACCTCCTTATATTTTCTGTTGTACCTGGCTTTTGTATTTCCTAATATCTCCTCTGTCCGTTTGCCCCCTTCCATATCTCCACCAGTACAGTTCCTCAACGCATTTCATCGTTCTTCTCTCGGTCTCCGCTGGCGACCATCCGGCTCTTTTGAACCTTTCAACTCTGTCTCTCTGTCACATCCTTAACATGTGGCCACACAAGCTCCCTAAGGTTCCTCCTTCTTTTCGACCATATTCCTCTGCGTATCCCCTTTCTAGAAGAGAATTAGAATTTTAAAATTCTTTTTTCATCATAATAATTTTAAATCCACAATCTATGTCTGTACCTTTTTTCATCGAATTTGCATAGTAAAATTGGGTGAGATTAAAGCAGATGACACACTGATTGTATCGTTTATAGGTAATTAATCTTTATTGATTTATTCTGTGGATGCAGAATGCAAAAATAAAGAAATATCTTCGTCTAGTTATACCTTATAAATCTTTAGTAAAGTTCTTTTATGTATGTACGTGTTTATAACAGGAAATATGAGTGAATGCACAGATAAAATTGTGTGCGCAAGCAAGATACATTCTGTTAATGTTGCATTTTTTGCATTTTAAAATTCAGTACCTGCATAATTCGACTCATTTTTCTTTGATATTTTGCGTAAGAAAAAGTAAGGCAAAGAATATAGAAAATACCGTTTTTATCGCATTGATACATTGTGTCTCAAATTTGATTTGAGCAATATGTAATCCATAAAATATTTCATGCAACAGGGGACCTGCTAACTTTATATGGTTCAGTTATACGGCTATGAATTTTATACGATCGACAATATCGATAAAAGGCATTCGCAGATGCTTGAAAATAATTCTTAATACCTGTTGTAGATGTACTTGGCACGCGTTGCTATGAGTGTTGTTAGGATGTCCGTTAGGGGGCGGTAAGCCCGGTCAGCTCGTTCTAAACACGTACGCTCTTCAAGTGTCCAAAGTGAGATCAACCAATTAGACTACATCCGACAGTACTTAGAATTTACTTAGATTCTATACTAATGTTAACCATCGCTTAAAACGTTATATTGCGCGGATATATATTTTCCTTGTTGCGCCAAATAAATGATTTTATACTGGGGAGGGGAGATGTTTTCCTTCATTGCAAGTGCAAAGTCATGGCTTTTAGCAAACTTTGCAGAGTCAGTTTCGTATAATTAAGTATTATGCTCACAAAAGAGAATAGCAAGAAAATATGATATGTAGTGAGTACATGAACTACCAGGAAGTAAGGAAATAATAATGTTTAAACTACTTACATGTAATCGACGTAAAGCAACCAGCGTCTTATTTTTTGATTATATTTGGTCAAGAATAACTTAAACTATTTATCTAAATAATTAAATTTTTTACTTAATTGAAAACACTAGAATTGTTAAACGCATTTTTAGAATAATTATTTGATTAATAAAGGCAACTTTCTATTCTTTCTAAACTCGATCCTTCTCGATCTGTCATATAAACTGCAAGAATGTACGGAACACATATGACGGTGATATTGAATCAACAAGTTCGTTTTAAGTGGTAATTCAATAGAAGTTGAACCGTCACTTTAAGTAAAAAGTTGTCTTAGGAGTGAGTTAGCGGGACAGAACACATGTCACAAAGATGTCCCGGTGCGCCGCGACGACTACAACCGACGGCGAATCCTCTCGGCGTAGATATTGCACTGTACGTGACTACACTCGAAAATGAAGCTCGAGACGTTATATTGCAAATCTCATTTGTGACAATAATTTATATGTAAATATATCCTCGCAAAGTACGTGTTACTTTGTAAAATTTTCGATCCTAACGCGTTTGTCGGTTTCCCTTTCTATTGTAGCACTAGGATGAATCGTATAGTATGCATTAATAATATGCTCCGATGCGACGCGATCACTACACATATAAATGAAGTTAAATTAAAAATGAGAAAAATCTATAATTTCATTTGATTTCTAATGAGTGACCATAGAAAACAAATGATTAATTCGGCAATGAATATTTTTTGCAAATGTTATTAATTCGATAACGAATAGTTTTGTAAATATTATTAATGTTGTGCTTGTCAAGCGCCTTCCTTTATGACTACATTTTTTCGAAAAATGTAGCACCTGCTAAAATTCGAACTCGGGACCTCTACATTCCGTGCATTGTTGTTACTGCATTTTTTGCGATCTGGTGCATGATTTATCGGTTTAATTTTCAGTATTGGTTTTCTTTCTTGATGGTAAGGAATTCCCTAAATTTTCTCTTATACCAGTGGCTTTCCCTACTAATAATCTCTGCCTTTTCCCATTCTATGTTGTGATAGTTGCTCCATACATGTTCGGCGATACCAGATTTTATTGTTTCTCCTTTTATTACATGATTTTTATGTTTCTTAACCCTTAATTCCAATGGTCTTTTGGTTTCTCGAATGTATGACCGGCCACATTCATGGGATCTTGTATATACAGTTCTTTGTATTATTGTGTTCTCATTTATTCTTCACCAATCTTGTCTGTTATGTGCCTCTGGATTTAAACACTATTTGGATGGTGTTCTACCTTGCCAACTTGTGGTCTTTATATATTCCTTTGATGTACGGCATATTGCGGTAGTACTGCAGCTCTTCTTCTGTTGGTTTGTCGGGTTTATTCCGGATGTACATAGCGTTGGCTGGGAAACCATTCATTTTTAGGCTTTTCGGCTGATATTTTTTATTTCATTTTCATAACCTACACGCAGCACAGTTTTTTTGGCAAATAATAATAATTTTCGACGTACAGATTTGTGTACTTTTTGTAAGATTATTATATGTTTTTCTTAATGTAATTTGTTAAGGTGGTTCAGACACGTAATGAGGATGGATGACAGCAGGACACCAGGCTAGCAAAAAGTGTATGCGAGGATAAAAAATTTAGGAAGAAAAAAATAGTAGACCAAGAAAACAATGGCAGAAGGAAGTATGAAATGCAACCGAACTGAAGAATGATAAATGGCAAGTGGTAAAAAAATTAATAGACGATCGAATGTTAGGGAAATATGGAAATCAAAGCTCTACTCCATAATAACCTTATACCGAAATTAAGATTAAGAAAGTAAGTAGGTGATTTGTTAAATTTTATTTATTTTACAATGTTTATGTCTGTACAATAGTTTTTACGATAATAAGCATATCTAACTCTCTATCCATCTAACTTCATTTATTACAAATAGTTATCCCATCTCAGAATCGGAATAGAAATTATTTAACGCGGCGCTTTACTTCTCCTAAAACAGCGTATTTAAAGCTTGTTTTAAATTAGAAATTACAGATTTGTTTTTGCATGTATAGGAGCCATGAAAAATGCATTAACGAAATATGTACATACAATTAGCGATACAGATCCGAAATGTGAATACATACTTGCTTAAGTAATAAAAGAAAAAAATTCGTAAATATAGTACAAAATTAAGTATCTGTACATCGTAATATCTTACACACTAGAGACTTATTGCCGCCAAAATTTTATAAAGACCACTGAAAAATATCTTTGCATTATTTTAATAAATAAGATAGTAATCTCGAATTTAAAATGGGATGTTTTCTGCGATTTCGTAGTTGAATTTCCTCTACCCTCAATCTGGTGAAATGCGGTGGCGCTGAGGGGATTGGAAATAATTTCCCCCACTGTTTAAGACCTAATCATGGTCCGCGTGGTCGATGCTAAAACACAAATCTTTCTTCGACTAAACGAATAAGCCGACGTTTATCGAACATATTTTCTTTTGAGAAATTGACGAGAAAGTTTCTCCTTGCGTTTTCATGTATCATGTAATGTGGGTGGTATATATTCGAAATTGCTACACATGAGCTAGTAAAACCCCTTCTTAATAAAGGCACTTAAACATGACGAAGAATAAAAATACTCTATTTTTTCATTTGTTTGGAAACTAAATGAGAACTGTCCAGCGGCAAAATTTCTAATACTAGTAATAAAAATTAAGTATAACTTATTCTTCAAACAAATTTAAACATTATTGGTAACATTATTAGTGTCAAATTCTTGGTTGAATATGTTTGAATTAAAAGATAAGTATTTGTATTTGAATTTGTAGCATAAGTATACCCATATATGTGTGAAATTTATACTTCGTTCCCATGGAATTGTAAATTTTGTTCATGGAATTCTTATGGTCATCTTGTTTTACATTTATTGTTTCATTCTCTTTTTTCTGCTACTAATCTTTACAAATTTTTAGGTTATTTTTGTTATTTTTTTTCTTAATAAATAATATACAGGATACACTTTGAATAAGATAAGGAAAACACATGCATTTGTGGAATTATTTAATTTCCTGTTCCAGAATATCAACTTCGCATCTAAAACAAGCTGAACGCTAAGTAAAGTTTACGCAGTTTACGTTTTATTTTTGTAATACCATATTAACCCTTAAGTGCCATGGCGGGGTCAAATTTGACCCTATCATAATTCGGCACTAAGTTTCTGTATGAAAATCTAGAAGGATGTTTTTGCAGGTCCTTGTAATCTTCGATCGTTTAATGATCTATTGGTATGTGAATGATCCTTAGTCCTTACAAAGAAAAAAGTCATTTTGGGTCAGTTTTGACCCGGCCATGTTGTAAGTGTTACAAAAAGTATCTGGGAAGTAAACAGAAATGGCAAGGTTGTGAGAAAAGAATATTAGGGGAAGGTGTTGCTTATGCCGTTACTCAATAAACCAGAAAAAGGAAAACATGACTTGTGATGTTTGCAAGAGATATATGTGTACAAATTGCGCTCGCGTCAAGAAACTATGCGATGTATGTAGTATGATAGGTATAGACCAAAAACATGTTTGTTAGTTTTTTTGTTTTCTAAGTGTTTACCTTTTTTTGATTACACGGAGCAACCTTAGGAATTGGTATTTCGAAAATAAAGAGTTTTTGTTTTGAAATTATAAACTTTAATATTGTTTGATATATACAGCTGGTTTAAAGTTATCGGCGCACTATTGCTATCTTCGTTATTTTTGGAGCTACAGAGTCGATTAAATTAGCAAAGATGCAATGATTTTTCCGCTCATTGCAATGGTCCACACAAAAAAACAATTGCGCATCACATTTTAGAGCCAACTCAGATAGTTATATATTTTTTAATGGAACATCCTGTATATTTATGTAGCAGTCGGTAGAAAATGAAATTTTGCACAAAATCTTCTTATACTACTACATCCCAGAAATGAAAAACAAAATAGCTACGACGATATTAATACAGCTCACCGCACATGGGATAACGTCGTTAGTAGAGAAGCTACGGTGTTAGTCAATACATCAAAAATGTGTAGCTTTTTCTACTGATTACATACATATATGCATACTCAAAAAAACAATTTCCAGTTGCATTTTCGACTGCTTGCTTTGATACTCATTTACTTTTTTTATATCAAAATTTAACCTTTCATCTTACGGTTGTACTATTAGAAGAGTATTCTATGTAAAATTTAACTTTTTATCAATTAAAATATACAGGTTGTCTCATACATTTTTTTTTGTTAGTTCGAAAATGCAACTAGCAATTGTTTTTTTGAGCCATTGTAATCAGTAGAAAAAACTACACATTTTTGATGTATTGACCAACACCGTAGCTTCTCTACTAACGATGTTATCCCATGTGCTGTAACCTGTATTAATATCGTCCTAGCTCTTTTGTTTTTCATTTCTGGGATATAGTAGTATAAGAAGATTTTGTGCAAAATTTCATTTTCTACCGATTGCTACATAAATATACAGGGCGTTCCATTTAAAAAAGGTAATTATCTGAACTGGCTATGAAATGTGATGCGCAATTGTTTTTTTTTGTGTGGGCCATTGCAATCACTACATCTTCGCCAATTTAACCGACTCTGTAGCTCCAAAAATAACGAAGATAGCAATACTGCGCAGATAACTTTGAACATTCTTTATATGTAGAATACTACATTTTTGTGCATTCTTTTCTATTTCATTCTCTTAAAAATTTTCAATAATTTCTTTCTCACTTTTGACCCTATCATTACCTAGGAAAAACGTTGAAATTAAGCTTAGATAGAAACAATTTAATAAAATATGTGCATATCATAAAAAATAACCGAAGGGTCATTATTGACCCTGTCATGGAATGAGCGTCAGAAATTTCAGCCATGGCACTTAAGGGTTAAGTGTAAAGTTGTAAATAAGTTTTTTAAATAATGTATTATTTGCTATTGTATACCGCTTTTAAAAATAATTTTTTTTACGTCACTGTAGTCCAGTGGTAAAGGTTTTGGTTTATAAAATACTTCAAAGTATGGGAATATCATGTTTTAATAAAATTTCTTACTTTAACCACTTTTCAGGTGCAGTTTATTTTAGGTGCGCTTTTCAACGTGCGAACCAGGAAATTAAATACTTCCATAAGAGCATGTATTTTCCCTATGAAGTGTAATCAGACTCAGCGTCCTATATATTTCATATGTTTGTGAAAACTTTGAATCATGTACTTAATATATGCACAAAATCAAAAAAATCAATAAAATGTCCTCCAGAAAACGTGCAATCCATTAGGTTACGTATTTCCCTGTTTTATCAAAGCGGCAAATCAAGTTTGCCTCGCACTATTCGAATCCCATGGGCTAAGCACGGAATGAAGAAAAGCTCAAAGCAACATCAGCCAGGTCATGTGTTACGGCCAGTTCTTTAATGGAACCGTATACACCAGAGATGTTGCCTTCTTCGTTTGCGTTTCCTATATTTCGATGTAGATACAATACCTAATACAAAGTAATTTGATATAAAATTTCTTATATTAGGAAGATTTATATTCAAGTGGAAGTCTATCATTGTTAGTAGCAAATTGACCTTTGATAAAGATGATCGAATCAAATTTAATCCAAATAAGATGTTTTATTGTTGGATTGAAAACAACGCTTATGAAACATTATCATATTTAAATTATAAATATAAAAACTATTTATTTTAATTTGGAAGTTTATAAGCTAAAAGTGAAAAGCAATCTCCACTAACAAACTTACATCTTATCAACATTAATTTAATTATTTTTTATAAAACTGACTTTTCATTAATCGTTAAAAACAAAGATATAATATATTACTAGTACAATTAAATTTCAAATTCACTTGTATACATTCTATGGCTTCATCACGTTAATTGAATTAAAGCCGGGTCATCTTACGAAATACGTATTAAGCCTAGAATATCCCAAACGTCTTTTATGGCAACTAGCGAAAGAAAATTAACATCCTTTGCATACATATATGGCTAATGTAAGAATTGTGGCTAATGTCCCAATTTGAATTTGTAACTGTGAGCGAGATTACTGTGATGATATTTTCCAGTTTTAAACTGATTGGATCCTCATGTAGAAGCTTATTTCATTCTTACAAAACTATACAGGGTCATTCACGAAAGTAGTTCGTTAGAACATTTCCGTGTTCCAGAAATATATCAACTCTAAAAACTTGGAATTATAAGCTACATCAACTGATCGCTTATTCTAAATTATTGGCACTCTCGCACTTGATATGCACGTCCGGTACAACCGGAAGTGCATACCAACTATGTTATTTTAAAAGGAATATTATTTTTTCATCGTTTTTCGGATTCTTCTTTCAATACTACACCAAAAAAAGGATACCCTAAACTAAAATCCAACCGTTTTGGAGTTTTTTGTTGTTTTAAATAAATTTTACCAATTGCAGTGGTATATTGAAAATTCTGTATTTCCGGAAGTATTGCACTTGAAATCTTCATTTTTGGCATTTTGCTAGTTGATACCATGGGCAACGGAATGGTGGTGTAAAAGTTAGCAGGAAGTAAAAGTAAAAGTTAGCAGGGCCGCTCAAAATTAGCGACAACTTCCAACAATTTCAAATCAGTAAAAATCATTTTTTTTAATGGAACCCCTGTATATTACTGCATTTTTAAATGCGCTTAGTAATTCTACATCGATTGTTATAAGGCATATAATCCATTGTTTGTAATAGTTTTTGAGTAATAAGCAGTTTTCTAAATAATTCCCCTAAGAATGCCATTTATGCCTTGTTTAGTGATCTTGGGCAGCCTTGGATGTCATTATAATTAAGTATTTGATTGTATACTTTGACACTTGTGTAGTAAATAATTACACAAGTAACGATATTTTAAATTTATTTTACATACATGGAGAATGTGGGAGAGTAGTGGATAGAACAAGTCATACTTTTAACGAAAGATATGTAAATTTGCCAACAATGACGAAGAAAAAATTTAGAAAGTTGGCATCAAATTTTCTGCTCTTCGGAAAAGCTATTAATTGCAGAAACGTAGAAAATTTGATTCCGGTTTTCTAAATTTTTTCTTCGTCATTGCTGGCAAATATGGATATCTTTCGTTAAAAATACATCTTCTATCCACCACTTTCCCACATTCTCCATGTATGTAAAATAAATTTAAAATATCTTTATTTGCGTAATTATTAACTACACCAGCCATTATGTCTTTATACTAATGTCAAAGAAAAGGCAAGTCAAACTAGACAATCATAATACTTAATTATAATGACATCCAAGGCTGTCTGAGATCACTAAACAAGGGATAAACGGCATTCTTAGGGGAATTATTTAGAAAACTGCTTATAACTCATAAACTATTAGGAAAAATGGGTTGTATGCCTTATAATAATCGATGTAGAATTACTAAGCGCATTTAAAAATGCAGTAATATACAGGGGGTTACATTAAAAAAAATTGTTTTTTTCTGATTTGAAGTTGTTGGAAGTTGTCGCTAATTTTGAGCGGCCCTGTATACTTCCTGGTAACTTTAACATCACCATTCCGTTGCCCATGGTATCAACTAGCAAAATGCCAAAAATGAAGCTTTCAAGTGCAGTACTTCCGGAAATACAGAATTTTCAATATACCACTGCAATTGGTAAAATTTATTTAAAACAACAAAAAACTCCAAAACGGCTAGATTTTAGTATAGGGTATCGTTATAAGTTTTGGTATAGAATGGAGAGTAGAATCTGAAAAACGATGAAAAAATATAAAATTCCATTTAAAATAACAAAGTATGCACTGATACGAAAGAGCCAATAATTTAGAATAAGAGATCAGTTGGTGTAGCTTATGATTCCAACGTTGCTCAAACCCACAACGTACATTTTGAAAAATTTCAGAGGAGATTGCACGGCAGGCAAGAGATAGAATTGTACATTTTATCTCGTACATTTTTTAAAGACGTCGTGGGTTTGAGCAACGGTTGTATAATTGTATGGAAGTTGGGGAAGGCCATTTCCAACAACTTCTCAAATAAATCTTGACTGTTTTTCTATCTAAATTGCCCTTTCTGTTTTGTACCATAGTTATCTTGAAAAGATAATTTCACGAAAACGAATCGATGGATTTCAAAAATTTTTACACCGTTGAAATGCAAATTATGTAAGCTTTTAAATGAGATATCACTCAACCCCTAGTGTAATTTAAGAATTTTAGGGTTGACACCCCTGCGGCTAGGGGGTTGAAGATATGGCGATCAAATCTTCGCCAAAAGTTGTCCCCCATCGATCTAAAGTTTACGTGTTTCAGCGATTTTAAGAAAAAAAATTAATTTCTTAGATATTGAGGGTGTTTCGTTTTCCCGGGGACACCCTGTATACATGAAATTCTGATAACAGTGCATGTCCGGAAATTTTTTCCATCATTGAAAAAATTTATCTAGTAAAACAAACCGTTCAACGTATTGTTAAAAAGATATGACTACCTATGACCTACAATCCTATGCAGGAATAGCTCCTTATCAACGATAATTTAAGATCAATTGCGAGAGGAATATTCTTTATTCCTTTGTATGAAATTTTGAGTTTGAATTTCGCAGTATAGTGGGACAAGATGATTGAATCAAAATTATAAAACTCCCAAGCAAAAGAATAAAATAAAAATTAAAACGAAATACGTATTTTAATTAATTATGAAATATCGGAAGTTACATAGAAAAGTGTAATATATACGAGATTTTAATTTAGATGCTGGTTTAAACTGATCAAAACAGGAGGAGGAAAATAGTACATTCTGAGAATGATGTTTTAGTTTCTATACGACTTACGGAAATTTTCTCAAAGAGAAAGGCCAGAAGTGGAAAAATACTCCTTTCATCGACATGGTTACAAATGCGTTTTGATCAGTTGCGTAGGCTTTGCATGGGTAAATTTATCAATGTACTTACTTTTTGTACACGTCGCCGTCGTAATGCATGTTGTATGTAATTGTAAAATGTGCGAACCATCACCGGGAAATAGTAGTAGAGATTTCATTTGCAGACATCTGAAAATCCCTGTGATGTTGATGGGCTATAAAAATGTACTGTTATCGTGATGTAGCTTATTTTTATCGGTAGGTTTGGTATTCATAAAATTGTGCTTTATTTTCGCCATATTTTGTTCCTACAAAGCAGCTCATTAATATAGCTTTGTTTTCATACCATAATAATACCATGTATATTTTGTAAGAGGTTTATGATACGAAAATAAAATAAAAGAAATTTATGATATCGAACACAAAAAAAAAAACAATCGTATGAAATAGTGTTTATTTATCAATTTTAAAATAAAAAATGTAAAATAAAAATTGAGAAACCAGAAAAGTTTGTAAAATTTTTGTTTGTTTTTAATGGAGAAGAATGTTTCTTTTAACAGTGTGAACACATGACTTTCCTTTCTTAATAATATTTCTCTGACATGTTACTAAATATAAAACCGCAATTTGTGCGGATTTGGATTTAGAAGCTTTATTAATTTCTCACTAATTAATTATTCATTTTGTTTCAAACTCTTTATGTATACTTCCTTGGGTTGGATTGCATTATAACAAATAGTTCAATTTAAGAATTTTTGTCTTTCGGGTGGAAGACCTATGGTAACTTTGATAGGGAGCAATGCTCTCTTATCACCAGATTTTTCTGACATCGAGATCTTCCATCTATAAGTTTCCCATTTCCTGTTATTTTTTTTTTACTTATATGGGATTTACTTTGTGAGAAACGTGATAATTGCATTGATATTTTAATTACGTTCCATCGTTGATGTTTTGGAAATTTTTTCAAGAATTTCCTAATCCGGAAGAAGAAGAACTAATTCGAAAGAACGAACGAAATGCTGGACTTTATAATGGCATCCCACTGAGGCTAATAATTCTAATTTATTGAAAGAAGACTTATTTCCGGTTTGAACGGAAGCGGGAAAAAATACCACTCATCAAACAAAAAAAAATGAATTAAATTTAATTAAATTTGCAAAATGATGGGCTGTTAGATATTGACACCGAGTGAACATCTAATATGTTGAATAATAAGTGTACATTGTGTGATTCACTTGGTACATTTCATGTTGTTGAATATTTCATTCTGTTACAAATGGCACTCGTTATTATTATTCAACCGGGGGCCGACGCCGGTGCATTTGCCCAGGTACCGCTTAATTGGGTTATCTGCCGATGCTAACTGGGATTTATATCGCTTTTAACAAGCCTTGTCACTGATTATTTTCCCTGATACCGGGCGATAATTTATCAATTCGTAAGCGCCATTGTCAACATCCTAATGAAAATACACGGCTCGTTATGGACGAATAATTACTACGGCTTCGCAATCTGGAGATGACGAAATTAATCGTAAATTCGTTTTCGGTAATTAACGCAAATTTTTTAATTCGATTTTCTTTCATAATATTGATTAACGGAATAAACGCCTTGAGCATTTTGTTAGATACATTTTAAAGAAAATCGCCAAATGGACATCGGAACGATAAGATCCGTAAGCATTAAAAGAAAAACGTTAAAAGCACATTAAATCGTAATCGCAATAAAAGCTTCTAATACACTCGCGTACAAATTGAAAACAGATCTTCGACAAAGTACACATTTACTTTGTTTACTTACCGTAATAATACCACATTGTAGGTCGTGGGGTTATTGTTGGCTGTGATGTTCGTGATTGATTGTGTGCCGTGGATACATTATCTGATGAATCATATTCATTTTGTCGAGTTGATGGGTCGTTTTCCGACCCTTCCCCGTCGAGGCCCACCCGCCATCCAACCAGAATAACATGACACAGTAAAAAGGCTTCCATTTACTTTTACCAGGTTTCTGTATTTTTTTTTCTCCGACATCAATTTATACACATCGATTTTTTGCCTTGCTTCTGTCCGTGGGGGGTAAGAAGTTCTACGGATTCCATTGAATGGAATTTTACATTTTTTAATCTGAAACTACGAACGACACAAATAAATAAATAATAAAGTAGAGAAAAATATACGACAAATATATTTGTTGTTGTTGTATAAAATATTCAATTTGAGCAGTTCTGAAGTTATAACAAAGATCATAATTCTATATACATAATATAGAATTCAAATGTATAATAAATAGTTTGAAAAATTTAATAAAATTCCGATTCGTAAAATTTTATTTCATTCAACGCACAACATGGTATGGGATCTTAGGATGGCAAAGTGTGCCTGCTATAAATTAATTTTAAGTATGAGACACATTTTAAACGATTTTAACAAAGTGAAGACGACTTCGAAAAACAAAAAAAATATTTTAAATAAAACAAATGAAGCAAGCTTAATTTTTGGACAAAATTCCGATGATTTTGAAAAAGAAAAAGGTACAGAAATACCAAAAAATTACACGTCGGATAAATATTTAATTTGGAGTCAATTTGGACAATGTGTAAAAAATCGACAGAAGGCAATGTATAGCATTGGGTTGAAGAAGACAGAAATATATAAAGGAATGGGAACATTTTTAGGAGGTTAGGATGAAAGAGAAAATTATGAAACGTTGGATTGGGTTGGATTCAAGACCAGAGATGTAGACAAACAGGGCTGAGCAAATGACAGATACAAATACAATACCCACGAGTTGTTTTAATCCCATTTAGAACGGAATTAGTCCATACAAAAGCCTATTTTTTTGAGTACGCAAAGAGGAAAGTCGAGGAAAGTCTAATGAGTTAGCTCAGATTATAATTCTAACAAAATTTACAGTAATTCATGTGGATAGTAATCTTAAGATTAGATTTCCAATGGACCAATTCCAAAGGACAAAAAAGGGAAATATTTACTGAGCTGATTTAACTCAATGCAAAAATACGAATTTCTTATTGAGCGATTATTATAAATATTTAAGAATGTTTGTTCGTTATAAATTTCGATATTTTTTAAAAGCAAATCAAAATAAAAACTTTACTGGATTTAAAATATGGACGATATTCCATTCTTTATGTGAATGCTTAAGGCAATCAAAATCACCCCATTTATATGAAATATGACATCTGTCAACCAGTAACATAAAAAGATATGCAACGACATGTTTATCGGTGAGTACACGGCATTGTACGTCCGTACGTTATACTTGTACGATAAAATTGCATTTATTGTGAACACAGCGAATGTAACACTCCTGAAAACGAGATGCGGACTCACTTAAAACGGGTAGTTGAAATTGAATAGTTGGTGTGTACGTACGTGTCGGCTTTTAACCGCAAAGAGAAGAAATAACACGGAGCTTTTTCTACGAGTATGCATGTTTACGGTGTAAAATTACAAAAGCTTTTAAGTCATTTTAGTAACAACAACAACAAGCACGCAGTGGTGCGGTCGTTGTGAGCGCTGGCTGATAAACCCGAAACACAACGAATGTGAATTTTTATCTACAACAGCAAAAAACAATTTAACTCCGTGTTCTACATGTTCCCGTTTTGATTGCAACTATCTGCACCGGTGGCCATTACACCAATGACGACTGTGCTGCTCTGTCACAATGCGTTATTTTTCTCTCATTATTACGTTTAATTGCTGTAGCTTTTGTTTCTGTTATGAATGTCGAGCGTAATTTCGCTACGGTACGGGAATAATGTATGCAAAATACGTCCCTTTATTGTGCGGAAATTTCGACAACATAATATTTTTTCATTTGTTGAAATTTCAAATTGATTAAGGCTCGTTTTATATATGTAGTAGATTCGAAACTTGTATTTGATAAAAATAAATAGTCGTGCGGATGATAAAGTACTGTTATACATTAACAACGTGAAGTTTTCTTTTCATGCAAACTTTCATATTTATTTTAAATGGAATTATTTGAAACTGGTCGTTTTAAAACTAAAAGTAGCAATCGAACTTTAAACTGTAAAATTCCGTTTCGTATAGAAGATTTTTTCTTACAGATGACTGAAGAAACGATCCTTTTATTTATACGAAATTTTTTAAAAATACCTACCCAAACATTCAACTCTAATTTATTTATTCCTACAACTTTAATTAAGTTATAATTGCATTAAGACGCATAAACACCGCTTTGTTTCGATTTGCGTTGTTCTGTAATTCCGAATTAAATGTTTCATTAAGCAACTTAAAATGTTACTCCTTTTATGCCGGCGAAACTAATTTCACTTTAAAATGGCTGCAATTCTACGTTTACTAATCGAAATTTAATATTCTTTGAACACAAAGCTAGTTATTTATTGCAGGAAAATGTTTATACTTCTATGTGCAGGAGTCTGAATTTTGTATGTTTAGTGTCGTACCTACAATGTGATATGAGTTTGCTTTTTAATTACAAATTTCTTTGTTCCCAAGACTCTTGTTTGTCACGTTCAACATACATTAATATTTTAAAGTAAATGTTTGTAAAGTTTTTTTTTGATAAATATATTTTTCTTGATAAATTTATTGTTATAACAAAAATGAATTAAACGACTATACTGTGAGTGCAGTTTTAAAATGTATGACGATTTCTGAAACATTTATCAATTTTTGGGTCCATATTTTTTACGCCGAAATTTAATTTATTTGGAAACGATAAACGGTATATTTTAGATCCTTATTTGTAAATTATTTGTTTGATCCCATATGGTTATAGAAAATCGGAAGAATTATACAAAGAGCCACAAATATCATTATTATGGCTGTAAGAATAAAATGGCTATATAGAGTCTTGTAGAGAGAATAACCAGAGAAAGAATGCCCAAAACAGCTGTGACAAGATCCCCGATTGGCGAAAGGGAGGACGAGAAAAAGTTGGCTTGGAAACGTACTAGAAAACCTTAGAAGAATAGGTGTTGGGAACTGGAAGGAAAAAGCAGTGAATAGAGGAGAATAGAGAGGAATAGTACATAATTATAAGAACAGTAATATTTAATGTAGGAAGTCCATAATATGAAGTGCTATAGTTTTACAATTTTACCAACTATGATATGATTATAAAATCTAAATTTTCTTGAAGAGTGTAACGATTTTCCTAAAATAATTTTTAATATTTTTACAAATATTGTAATTAAAAAAATCTAAAAATTACGAATAGTTCTTCAAGCAACCTTTTCAATTCAAAATATAAAATCCCAAAAAAAAAAAAAAAAATCGCGCCGCTCCAATTATCAACTACAAAATTAATTTTTCCATGTACATACATAAATGTGTCCGATTTTAAAATGTATCAACTTTCATATTTGCCCCATCTGGACGCTCTAAAATTAATGAGAAAACATCGACCGGAACAAAAATGTTCGTTCGAAGTGCTTTATACTTTATATCATTGCGCTGGTATCAGGTGCATGTTAATTTTATTAGCGATTAATTATCGAAATAGGATCCTATATATTACCTTGCCTTTTTGTATTGTTTTTGCACGGAATGGATTCTGTAACACTGTTGGTTTGAGAATGCCCAAATTAATTTACGTTGTTTTATTCATAGTTCAGTTTAGTGATGTGTGAGGTATTATATTGTGTCCCTGAAATAATTCGAATAAATTAAAAAGTATTGATCTTAAAGGATATTACAATCAGCGTCCATTGTGAATCAATTTCGAAATCCATCAAACGCTAGAGATCATATCGTCGATTATCAAACTCCATGCAATGTAAATCGCCAATCACCTGATTTAACGAGGACATTCCATCAATATAATCGCAATGATAAAAAAACGAATGCGCTCGAAGAGGGACAATTACTCTCCCCTTTATTAATGATCGTACATTATCTTGCGATTATTAATCGGCTCTATCGAATTTAATATCTTGTTTACAACTCCCGGGCTAGCGTTGAAACGCGATCGCGTACGAGCGAGTAGCTCCGTAATGGGAGCATTTTTACAATATCAGTTTCCACCTGCTTGTTTGAGGGGGCGCGTGACTGAGAATCGCGTGATCCGATGTACCTTTCGCCTCCAAGTAGTCGATGTTGCACACTCGCCACCCTCTTTTTCCGCCGCCAGAGCACGGACTTTCATATCCGCACTTTGTTACCAGAAAGTTAATAAATCGTTGAGCATAGCGCCGAGTCGCGGTCATCTAAAAATGATCAATCGTACACAATGATCTATTATAGCAATTAATGACTGTCATAGTATTATTTTATAAGAAAAATTTTCTAGTATCTGAGATAATTAAATTTATTTTACGCTTAAAGGTTTTGATAAGTTCTGAGAGGACAATTGTTTTGAAGGAAATAATCTAGATGATCTTTTGCACCAAATATAAAAAAACAATAAAGAACTTTTAACACACATCACGTACATTTTACTTGTACATACATACATGCCATTATTGTTATAACCATGCAACTCTACACAAATGTTGATTTTTCAAATTGCACATACAATATTACAAAAATATTTAATAGAAACTAAACATTATTTATGGCGTCGAAAACTTAACGTCGAGAAACCAGCGAAACTCGGCTGTTATTTCAACTTTGCAATTTGTAATTGGAAACCCCTAGGAAATAGTCGACGTTCACCGTCTTGTGTTTAGTTTAGAACAATGCGGACATTAAATTACTTTAATGTGGATCAATTTCGTAATTTACATACGTGCATGTTACATGTCTCGGTGTTTGTAATTTATTTTTCTTCTGCAGTCGTACATGAAGTGTATTAATTAATTTAAGGAAAAAGTGACATCGGCGTAAAGAAAATTACAGGAAAATATTACTGTGACGTGACGTAGAAAACGTACATTATTACTGTTGGAAATATTGCATGACTTGAGCTTTTTTATATCAAAAAAAAAAAATAAAAATTTATGAGTGTTAAAAATGAAGAGATCTGTATAGAAAAGTAAATATTTGGCACCTGGTTTTGTGAACAGTCTAGTAATATTTACAAATAAAATTGGGGTGTTATTTATTTACAATTACCGACACACGTCAAGGGCTTATCGAACGAATTTACTACATCTTTAGGATGTAAACATCTGCCTTTTTAACACCTGGTACGCCCACGATTATTTAGTTAAGCACGAACGCATTTAAGGGCGGATGGTTGGCCATCCATAATCCATTTGTCACTTTTTACACATCACGACCGTGTAATGAAATATAAATTTGTATTTAAACACGCTTAACTGCACAAAAATATAGAATTTAATTAATTTAAAATTTTTAGATAAAAATTAAAATTGTTTTTTTACATTTATTTGACTTTTAATAACAACAGTCATAACAACTTCAATTTTGTAAAATATTTTGACATAATTTAAATTTAAGTGAATAAAGCCCTAATATTTGCGTTCTTTTAACAATCCTGTTTACTAACATACTAGATACGCTTGTGTCATATTAAACCGACTCCACTATTTTATGCTTGTATGAGAATGGGTTTTCCACTTTAATGCCGTTTCGTTGGTCGAACGTGTCGTTTTGTTGTTCGCGAATTTATTAATATTGTTGTTGCAACTGTTTTACCGCGACTTCCCTTTACCCCCGTTCTAATATCACGCTCACTGCGGCATAAATTGCTTGCCAAATTTATACTTCTTAATTATAATGCTCGAGCGGAATTGTTTCTGTAAATGTTTGCGATGGGAAGTTTGTACGCAGAGCAAAAATTATCTGTTTAGTTGTTCAGACCGAGAAAACCGTACATTAGCATTTGGGGTCGTTTTTATCCGACGCTAAATGGATTTCTTTGTTGTGTTATTTTTCAGTGCACTTCATTGTAATAACTAGAGTTCTAACTTAAAACTATGTTGAAAAATACAAGGCTTATGAGACAGTAAACTTTAATATTTATATGTTTTTTTTTTGTTCGTCCGTTTAAACAGTATAATTTAATAATAATAATTTATTTGCAATTTATTCCACCAATAGTCGTTTTATTCATAAATTTTGAATACACGTTTCATTTTCCTTTTAAGAAATACGTTCAAATTTTCTAGTATTTATTTTCGAATATTTGTTTTATTTGGTGCGTGAATAAATAAAATAGTAAATAAGCAAAAAAAATCCTTTCACATTAACAGGAGCAAACTCAAACAAAATATTAAGTTCTGAATACATACATAATTACAAAGTGTTAGATCCTTTTGCTCGAAGCAATGCGTAAGTTTCATTTTATAATTAATTTTTTAATTATAAATTAATTAATAATAATTAATTTGGAAATGAAGTTAAAAGTAGGGAAGGATATGGAACCTGTATTCATAAAGATAAGAATATTTAAAAGTATCCGAGAGAAAAACGGTCTCAAAATAAGGAAAAAAAACCGCTTTCGGCTTGTAGTTTTCATGAACTTTCCATGATTTTCCTTAATAATTTATGATATTGCAGAGCATTTTTTTTCACTTAAAAACAAAAACAAATAATAATACAAAAAAATGACAAACAAGTAGTTTCGTAGAAACATTCATACGAAGGCTTCCTCCGCATTTGTTGTTCATTGTTGTTTCCTGGTATCCACTCTGGAACTCTATTATTATTTTAATTATTATTATTTGAAGTTTGTTGCTTCTTTTAAAATAAAAAAAATAATATATTTGTCATTAATACATTTCGCATGATTTTTGGATAAATATGAAATTAGTATCTAAGAAAATAAAACACAAATCTCTTTATTATTTTATCATTGCTGTAGTATATCCAAAAATAATAGCAATTATATAGTATAAATATAAGCGTGAAAGCTGTATGTGTATACATACTAGATGACATGCTGTGTATGAGTTTGATGTTAGGTGAAGGAACGGAATTAAAAATAAATATTTGCCCTCATCATAATTATTCCGCTTGCCAGGTAAATATTTACGTCACACTGTGCACTGTGGAGATCAATCTGCAAATATATACCGAACAATTTATAGATTTGAAATTTATTGCTTCGATAGCTTCGTTAAATTAAATGGTTAGGGCAAAATTATGAATTCTGACGCACGACAATTAATATGATATTAAAATTTTATTGGAAATTTATTGAAAAATACATTTCATAAAAAAATCAATAATTAAAGTAATTTATTTCATTTCGATGGCTTATCATAAATTACCTTTGAAATTGATGACGCTGCAATAACTTAATAATTGAATGTAAAGTCACGCCCTCACTTCAATTTATCAATTGTTAAGTACGGCCCAGTTAATGTCCCGTAGTATATGCAACACGCAAGATCGAGAATGGATCAGCAATATAAGCCGAGGTAAGAAGCAAGGAGTCTGGCAATTGTTTGAGAGAGGAAGCAAATTAGCTAACACTACCCTTTGACTTACATCTTTTGATAACCTCCTTTGATAGTGTAAGACGTAGCTCGGAGCAATGCTGTTTCGCGATGAAATGTCCAAAATCTCTTCACCGTTAATATTTACTCGTACACTTCGCGAAATTTCTCATCAAAGTTGTGGTTGATGTCTTAAAGATCGCGAGCCTTGAGGGCACACCAACCAACACATAAATTAACTGACTGTGTACATACACGACGTGGTGCAAAGTTTTCGTTTTGTTGTCACATTTTCATATAATTTTAACTTTGTAGTAGAGAATTTACGCAACCGATTAATTTTGAAAACTACGATTTTAAAATAAACAACACGAATACGCTTTCAATCAATCATGTTTGCCTAAAATTAATTATTAACAAATGTTTATATGAACGCAACGGTGACTTTTGATTTATATCGTTTTTTAAATTAAATGCACTCCTGCAGATAATATTTTATATTCCTCTTAATTACACACATTTGCATGAAGTAATGTAGTTGTAATGAAATTTCTTCATTTGTTTGAAGGTTTAGTTGAATAGCCTTGCAGATTGAAAACAGATTAATTTGGTAACTTCAGAAATATACATATATACATTGTTATGTATGTATGTAATAATATAATAATAATTTTTATTATAATTTACGAAATATCTCTAATGAGTACAAGAAAATGTAAATACAATTCAACCGCTTGAAAATCATAAAATTTTATTGTTTTACACGAGTGTAATTAATACTTTGTAAACAAATTTTCACAGGTATTTTTGTATCGTCGGTTTATTTTAAATTTAAGTCAACATTATGCAGATTAATTGCAAACAACAAATTGTTTTCAAGTATTTTATACATTTAATTCACTAAATTTATTTGAAACATTATAATACGATTATTTTTTGATATAAATAATAAGTAATATGTGTTTTAACATCAAAAGAATTTACCAAAAACTTATTTAATTTAAACCGAAAATTTCGCGATCGAAATTGTGTATTGAAAAGCCTCGGAAAAGGGTGCATTAGACCTCAGGCTTTATGTAGCGCGAAAAAAGATCTTTTTATTATATTTATTACTGTGTTGGATGAAGCGAAGGAGAAAACAGCGGCGCAGTCTTTGTTCGTTCAAATTTTCATTTACGCGCTCACCATCTCCTTCATCTAAGTTAATTAATTAATTTTTAAAACGTAATTAAAAACTATTCATTTCGTATAATCGCACATTTTTTCGATAAAGTTCGTTGTAGGCAACGCGCAAAGTCTAATAATGAAGAAATGTGTCAACGAAGGGACAAAAAATCGCTCGCTTCAAATTAAGGTTTATTCACTATGAGACGTTATTACAAGTCAGAGTTGAGTAATAGCGGTGGGAATTACAGTGACAGCCAGTGGTGTTGAATCGTCTAAATGTCACCCCCTTACACACATACACCCACATAAAATGCGACCGCTCGTGATTCATAGCAGCTCGATGTCGGGAAAGCAGCAAACATTCATTTATAATACTTCAGAATGCCACGATAAACATACTGTCTCTAAATGGTGGCCCTACACCCTTCGTATTAAAAATATATATACATATTTAAAATATGACTGATTCATTAAAAACAGATGTTGGATTGTTTAATATTAATACGGAGGTATTATTTCAGCTTTACAATATGAAATTTCTTGTATGTTAAACCATTATTTTAATTTTTTCTTTCAGTTTGTATTAGCTAATTCAATCCTAACCATTTTTTATGTACAACGTTTATCAAAACTTTTGTATTCTTTATCAGTATTTGTATTAAAAAGCTTTTTAATGAAATCGTCCGAAACTGCAATTAAGGAACGAGATACAAAGAAATCTCTGAACGTTTGAATTTTAATAAACGCGCGCGGCTTGGCATTAGCGCGAAATAAAAGTTGAAAGCTAGATGGAAATAATTAAATCTACGTAAAGTGCGGTTTCTTTCGCGCACAGCGATCAAGTTGTTTTCCGAATACGTTTCATAATATGCAATATAAGTTTTAACGCCGCCGCTCGTATCAAATATGCAAGAGAAGCCTCCCCTTTGATCCTAAATTAAATTTGTTCGGAGGTCTGTTTTTGTGCTTTTATTCGGTACATTTCGATATTTAGTGCTTGGGGAAAAAATGATGGAATTTTGAATAAAAAAAAATGTGCGAAATTGTTTAATAAATAATAAGAAGTTCGTGTGAAAATTTCTCAAAAAATTGCCTCGAAGCACGTTACCACAAAACGGGGGGCGCGTGACATATTTATCTCCATCAAATAATAACCCGCGTAACGTATGTTGTAACGGGTTTCTGGAGGACCATGAAGGATCGTAATATCGCTCGAGTGCTACGCGGTGTCGAGTGTACGGGGAGACCGTCACGAGAGATTGCGCCGAAAACCGCTGGCCCGACACTAAAAAGTTGAATGACTTTCGCAACCCCAAAGTTAAAGGGAGTCCGACATTTCCCGTGTATTAATTTATTTTACATGAATTGTCTTGTCGGTTTGTAGGCGAAGGCGAAGATGCATCTAAACCGAGCGCGGATTCAGTTTTAGCTCTTGCGGAAATCTGAAAGATAAATTAAAGTTATGTGGCGTTCAGTTCGCTTCGTTATCTTCGCCGTGGCAATCGCAATGTTACCAGAAAGATTTCAGTTACTCTGCGACTGCTTTATCTCTACTCGTCGACGTAAAGATTCGTATAAGTTTTAATCTATAGATTTTGTGAACATAATTTATGTAACATTTGTAGAACTAACTTATTAGTGGTTTGTCCATATTAATTCCGTCCAAATTTGATTTATGAAGAAAGGTCTAAGTTTAATTTCAACTTCAATAAAGTCGATATAATTATTCGAGGACTCCGATGGTACTAGCTTACTAAACTATTGCAGTAAGCCCAGCAGCATTAGTGTACTTGAAGTCTGTAAACAACCACTTGCGTGCTTCTCCTTGTTAGACATTAAATTTCTATGAATATACTAACCATGTTAGCATAAGTTCCGACTAAGGTTTCAGAATAAATACGACTCATTGCAAATATGGTATGATCGCCGATTATCGATTATCGGGTTATCGATCATTAATTTATTCATCGGTTTCTTCAAAATATTTTATGACGTTTATTTTAATTCCTTCGCCGAATACAAAGTTTTTGTGTACATTTCGATTCGTAGCTGCAACGGCCGCGTTTAAAAGCCGCACTTTGTTTAAATTTATATCGCAAGTAATCCAAGTTAAGTAATGATAGTTTTTTTTCGTCTGGGTTTGCGTTCAATTTAAGTTTTAAGTAATTCCGACCGGAATACACATTTTATCTCGCGGCGTACGTACGTGTGTTTCGGTAAGAAAATGCATGCAGAACTGTAATTGGAATGCATGGGATTTCATAGTTCTCATTGCACTGCACTGATTTCCTTATTTATTTAAAGTGAAAATATGTGTTGGTGCTTGTTTACAAAAACGTTAAAAAAATGCATTTATAAAATCTAAATGATCGATACTTAAATTTTGTAAATTTACCAGATTTTGACGTGCACGGTTATCAAATTTGTTATGAAATTTTATGGACGTTTTATGTTCGACTGGATTGTTCGTTATTCACGATTTAATCAAATTGCCCTTTTTTAGTTTACATTAAAACCTCCATGCCATAACCGATCTAATATCAATATTAAATAATAGCTCAATTTTCATTTAAATTTCAGGTGCCCGTACCATTAAATTTCAAAATACACAACACAATTTCTATTTGATTGTGCCAACGTGTATCATAATAAAATACGACTTCATTTAATACATAAAATGAGTCGTAAAGTAGTGATTAAAATGACGAAAAATAAGCACATAGGTATAGAATGAATGAGGAATTGGTTGCATGATTCTAATTAATACCTGAGAGATAAAAATTCACGTCGAGGTGATGACTTTTAAAGAAATTCGAAAACGCTCTATATGTATCCATAAAATATGTATGTATAAAAGTTGTGCAATAAAATATATTTAATATATTAATGTAATAAATATATTTTATTGCACAACTCGAGTTTTAATTTGGTTGCACGCTCAAGAAAGAAAAAAACAGATAAGTATTATAATCAACCAAGAATTTGACACTAATAATAAAATATCAAATAATTAATTAATTATTTCAAATAAATAAATTATGTCAAAGTTCAAAATGAATAAATATACAACCATTATTGTTTGGATTTTGGTTGGGTTGGGTTCCTAATTCACATTACAAAAAAATATTTAATTTAAGCATAATTTCATTTTTACGCTAATCATTGTAATTTACGCAAATTAGAATGGTAATTTGATATAAAGCAATTTTATTCTAAACAAATCTTGAATGTAATAAAACAATATAATTTTGTTTTAAAAATCCGAACAACAGGACGAAATAGGACAAAACTTATTTTCAGTAATTTCAGTAAGTATGTATAACTGAAAAAAATGTATGTATAAGATAAATTTTCTTAATGGAATCTCATCTATGAACATAATGATTCTTTTAATATATGTATGTCGATGATGTGTCCAATCCACGGCGATCGCAGTGATTGAATTCGGTAAGTAGAGTAAACGATAAAAAGACCGAAAGCGACGCTTTGAGTTACCGGAAGTGCGATCGGATTTGTTAAACGGCAGAAAAGGATTATAGCGGATTCCGGACCGGACCGCGTCTCGACGCTCTGAAACTTCACTCACCTAAGCCGACAGTAGCATTCGATTCTACTTTATTACCTGCATTTTGATCCCGCAGCCGTGAAATTTACCACCGTTATTACCGAATTAAACTATTCGAGACGGGGCCGCGTTGGTACGCTTGGCATTTGCCGGAGAAATTGCTGTGTTGAATCAGTTTGTAAAATTTATTATCATTGTCGAAAGGAATTCACTAAGAACATCATTCAAACTTTGTATTACAATTAAACAAAATTTAAAGTTAGAATTTCCATTAAAAGAAAATTCTATAACAACAAATCCAAATGAATCACGGGTTGGAATTATAAACTGAAAGCCCTGAAAAATGTTGCAATTTTCTGTAGACAAAGAATTCTCCAAAATGTTTACGATTACAAGACAACAAAGAGAAATTATTTATGAGCTTCTTTATCAACTAGAAGCGACGAAAATGGAACTTCGGTGTTCGCGGTCGCACGATGTATTATTGATTACCGAAATAATGCGGCATTTTATTACTTCCGATTCGTACTGCCTTTATTGCGCCATAAAACAACCACCAATTTAATGCAATTAAACCAATGAGTTATACTTATTGCGGATATTCCATCAAATATATCCAATTTAAATTAATTGTGGCGCTTTTATGTCGGACAAATGCGTTCGAAACAAACAATAATTTTTTATTCGTTTCGACTTAGTTAACCATGCCGATGATCAATTTATTACCGTTGACAGGTGGTGGTCGGTTGAAGTTATTGGGCGTTTATTTATCTATCAATCGTATATCAGTTCAGTGTGTCGTCAGTTACGAAAGATCGTTTGATGTTTTATTTACGACGCTTTTATTTTACAGTGCTGGCGCCGGCACGAATCAAATTTATTTAACATCATCCACACAATTTATTAAATAATTTTTTTATTAAACGATATTTCAAAAAGAAAGATAAAATTTTCAATAAGAAAGAGCATTTTCTGATGAGAAAATATATCATATTTATATTCCTTTACATTTTTCGTTATCTCCTTTTAGATTAGAAGGTTACTTGATTTTATGTTATTCTCATCTTCCGATATATTATCTTACATGTCTTTCCTTGTACTTTGTATCTATTTATATTTTTTAAATATTATTTAGGGACGTGATCGCCATTCGGTAAAGAGCAATTATATTTGTTTAGCAAATTTTATAAATTGTCATTTTTGTGGAAATAATAATGAGATTAATAAGGCTGATTTTTATCTTTGAAAGATTTCATTATAAAACTATGTTCGTAGACAACAATAGACTTAAATATGTGCATAAATTTGCATGTTATAAAAATGTATGTCATTTGTAAGTTTATATTGCAAACCATGGCTTGTTTACCATAAGGATTTTCTTTGTTTATGTAGATGTAGAATGTGTTTAATGAATGTATTAAACACATTCTTCATTAACACATGTATACGAAAATAAATAACACGTAAATACGGAATGTATTCTTGCTCCATATATCATTTGGCAATATAAGCGATTTCAGTGTTTAAGTTTGAACTGAGATTTCATATGCGGCGATATTTCTTCATATTTACATATCTCATAAAGCGTGTCGTGATGTACGGGGTGAGATATTTCATGCGAAATTCGCCTATCTGACTTGTCTGAATAATAGACACATCATATTTCCCTTTCAAAAATTTCTCCCCGGCGATCACGTACCCAACGACAACACATAAATGATTTGCGTGCATCATACACATCATTTTTCTCGTTGAAAAACGAGAATCGTTTTTAACGTCCTAGCGCTAAAATTTTCGCTTAAAATTACGGATTAAAATGACAAAGAACGACTCGATTAACATACAGCTTCCGTTCGAATGTCGTTTCTTCCGGAGTGCGCCGCGCGAAACAGGAAGAGTTTCGTCCGAGTCTTTTTATTCGAATCGGAGCGCCACGGCTAATTAAACAGCGGATTTACATGATTTACACGATTAGTCGGGCAGAAAATACAATAAACGTTAATATGTAAATTAGTTAATGCTTTCGGGCTACGTATTGTGGAAAATTCAGGAAGGTACACGTTTTGTTTTAACTTTGAATGGAAGAAAATTAAGCAAGAACGGTGCATCTAGTATAGTAAATTCCCACAATTCTGTACTTTTCTGCTGATTTAATGAAATTTGTAGATGGTAATGGAAACGTAAGGTTCGTTAAAAAATTTAATACTTTAAACCGAAATCGATCCAAACGAGTATATAGAGATGTTATGAGCGAGACAATCTTTTATTTAATCCCCAAAGTGCTGCATCATGTTAACTCTTTAATTTGTTTTGCAAATGATCCTTCCTCAAAAGCCTTCTGGGATTTCGGTGTCATTTATATTTATAACGACGGTCGGAAGTTTGGTTTTGGTCTTTATAAATACTTGAACACGTTCAATTTAATACGGAATATGTACAGACAACGCAATTTCTATTCGACCCAGTCCCTTGACTCCGCGCCTCGATTGTGCGAAATATTCATTCGTCCCTGCGAAATTCACCCTCGTTCTTATTCACTTCTGTTAGTTATCATTTGCTTTCCAATTTAGAAATGTAATTTATACACGAAATCTTCGACAAATTAACAAACGTTTTATTGAGGAGATTATGAAGAAAATCGCTCGGAGATTTATTGGAAATTCGAACGATCCGACTCATTTTAATTTTAATTGTCGATCCCCCTCCATCGTTTAATATTTACATTGAACGTAATCCCGATCTTCTAATCTCGCCGTTTTATTTGATAGATGTGCAAATATTTGAGGCGAACGTTTTCCGGAATTTCCAACGCAAATCGTGCCCCGGGTCGCATTCAAACCGACGTGGTGCTGCGGCGTTAAATTTAGATTGGGGTGTCCACCATTCGAGTTTTCCAATGTGTACATAGTACGTGTGAACATACCGAGCAAGTGCATATTTAATTATTTGCTATGCATTTAAGACCGCATGAATTGGCCGTACAACAAACAACTTGCCTCTCGCCGCAAGTTGCATTTGCAACATTTGATTACAAATAGATGCATAACCGTTATTTACGAGTAATGCGCTACAATTGTTCCATTCATGTTTAATGGTAAACGTAATATTAACAACACGTTGATATATTAGGTATTATTGATTCATTACCTATAGAGTGAATATTTCTTCAATATGTTTGAAATATGCTTGCATTCTAGCATCTATCCTTCAATATCTCGTTTTGTTTCTGCTGATCAGCATGGTTTTATAGAAAAACGATCGATCTTAACTAATTTAATAAGTATCAGTCAATACATATCGTGTATATTAGACACTCAAGGCCAAGTCGATGTAATTTATACCGATATATCCAAAGCCTTTGACCGAATTCACCATTCAATTCTGTTAAACAAACTACAATCTTTTGGATACAGCAGTTCTCTAGTTTCTTTCTTTAAATCGTATCTTTATCAAAGACCCCAGTACGTATCATATAATGGGTTCTCATCTAAGGCATTTTTTGCCACTTCCGGTGTGCCACAAGGTTCCAACCTTGGTCCTTTGCTGTTTTCAATATTCATAAACAACTTGCCATCAGTTATTGATGCCCAGAAGCTGCTTTTTGCGGATGATTTAAAGATCTTCACTTCTATCCAAAATATTACTGACTGTATTTTTTACAACAGCAATTAAATAGGGTTAATGAATGGTGTCGTGATAATTCACGAGATCTTAATATATCCAAATGCAAAGTAATGACGTTTACTAGGAAATTGAAACCAATTTTGTTTACATATATGTTAGACGATACTAATTTATTACGCACAGAATCAATTAAAGATTTGGGAGTCGCTTTTGATTCTAAACTATCGTTCGTTGATCACATAAATGGCACTGTGTCCGCAGCGAGAAAATCACTTGGATTTGTTATACGAAACTGTAGGTCCTTTTTCAACGTCAAAGCGTTAAAATCGTTGTTCTACTCGCTTGTCAGATCTAAGCTCGAATATGCTGGTCCTATTTGGTATCCTTATTACCAGACACACAAAAACGCCATTGAATCAGTACAGAGGCAGTTCGTTAAATTCTTAACCTTTCGAGTTGATGGTCAGTATCCTGTTCAAGGCACTGATCAACAAGAATTATTATCGCGTTTTGGTATTCCGTTATTAGAATGTAGACAACTTATTATTAGTCTCACTTTTCTTTATAAGCTTCTGCATAACAATATAGATTGTTCATTTA
>JAFFZR010012386.1:0-29317 GCA_018397195.1 Lethrus apterus | reverse complement strand
AAAAACGGCTTTACAATTTTAATAGAAATATGAATGAAATGAACAAATTAATCCAACTAATCCATGATACGGCAAAATTTTACTAAGAAAAGTCATTCATAATAAGAAATTGTGGCCCTATACAAAATTTCAGAAAGATCTACCTACTATGATCAAACCGTGATTAAACAAAATAAGACGATTTGATGAAGTTGTAGCTAAGACTGTCCCATTTAATAATATATATGGTTTGTTGGTGATTGAATCACAATTGAAACCGCTATAGTCTCGGGCCCGTTTTGTAGAACGGACTGTATATTCAGATTTCTTATTAATTTTATTTGTGGTTGTAGTCAATACTTTGTTAGTAAATTTATGTAATATTTTGTGTTTTAAATGAATATTTGTCAGAAAATGGACGCTTGTAAACACACCATGTAAACAAAGAAGCTACAGCGCATTATGCCAGGCGCAGGAAAAAAAAAATAAATCCTGGTCACGAAGCTAGCGCCAGTGACGCTACTGATTCTCTCTGTGCTGATACCTTTGTTTTATAAATTATTTTTTGTAAATGTTAGGAATGTAACAAAAAAAGCAAAAACCAAAGTACAAGATTGTTTTTTATAAAGTTTTTAAATTTTTTGCATTTTTATGTATTTCTGTTATAGGCTGTGCATCGTCATCAATCATCATATTCATCATAAGATCACAACATTCATAACGCATGACTCATGACTCATGACATATATTTTTATTATTTATGTAAAATAAAAAATTCGAGAATTTCTGTTTTTCTATGAAACGACCTTGCCTTGCGTAACACAATTAAAACCATAAGCGTCGCATAACAGAAAATAAAAACGAACAACAAAGGAAATTTTCGATGGATTCATAATTTCCTTCATTTATTAATAACTTCCTACAACAGTTTCAATTACTCATTTGCAATGGAATTCCCATTGTTAGTGGTAAAGAAATAAAATTAGAAACATTTCTGAATCGTAAGCAATAATTTCCATGGAAAAATATTTGATTTATCGTACTATTAACAGTTTTAGGTATTTGATGATATATAATCATATAAATTCTACTTTGAAAATAACACATTTCAATTTAAAATTAATAATAAGGATACTTTTATGAAATTATTTCATTTCACTGGCAAAATTGGATAGAGTAAATTACGGAATTTGATTTCAAGTTGATTTCAACAAATATAAAGAGCAATTCATTCGCGAAGCTAATAAAATTGAAACAATATTTGCAATAAAAATGTTTATTGCGATACTTAAGTGCGAATGTTTCGACACAGAATTCTTATCGAGTGGTAAATATGTTATAAAAAATCTGAAATAATTATGTCAATTTTTCTTTGTTATATACATGGTAATATTTTCTTATCTGATTATTACAATCTGAATTAAATACATTTTGTCACTTATTTTCTTTTTTGATGCAAAATCCTTTATTTTATTATTATGATACATCATAGTCTTTGAGTGTTTGCATTGTATTGTATTGAGGCTACGCCCTATTTTTTGTAAGGCTTATGAAAGTTTGACTGATTGGAAAGAAGGCATAGAAAATAAATATGGAAGAGAGCGATCAAGTATGAAATGGAATCTAGACAGATGAATACAGGTAGCTGGGTAAGGATGATATTGGAGGATATTGAGAAAAGAGGCTGGAAAGAGACAGAGTGGACAGGTATGAGAAGGCCGGATGGTCAGCGATCGAGGTGGAAAGAGAAGCTAAGGAGAAGGAAGAAATGCTAAACAAGGTTGTAGAAAAATGGAAGGATATTAATAGACGAGAAAGGTACGAGTTGATACAAAGGGCAACGTACAACAGAAGGTATAAAAAGATATTTAGAGCCCTGTGCTATCTAGAGGGGGAAAGGGGTAGAGAGGAAGGCCTCATAGGAAGGTTACGTTGTGGTAATGAGGAAAAGGGAAATAAGTACTAGAGGGAGGAGGAATATGGAAGATGTAGGTTCTGTGAAGAGAGAAAGGATGAGTGTGTGCGAGAAATTGGACGTCAGGGAATTGATGGAAGAGACAGAGTGGACAGGTATGAGAAGGCCGGATGTTCAGCGACCGAGGTGGAAAGAGAAGCTAAGGAGAAGGGATGTTAATAGACGAGAAAGGTACGAGTTGATACAAAGGGCAACGTACAACAGAAGGTATAAAAAGATATTTAGAGCCCTGGGCTATCTAGAGGGGGAAAGGGGTAGAGAGGAAAGCCTCATAGCAAGGTTACGTTGTGGTAATGAGAAAAAGGGAAATAAGTACTAGATGGGGGGAGGAATATGGAAGATGTAGGTTCTGTGAAGAGAGAAAGGATGAGTGTGTGCGAGAAATTGGACGTCAGGGAATTGATGGAAGGAGGCAGAGGGGTAACCCTATATAACATACCAATGCAATTTTTCTGTGTTGAGTGATGAGTGGGGTTATTGGACAAGTTTCATGGTAAAAGTTACTATCAATTGATTGTTGTAGAGGGATAACATTGTCAAAACGAAGTATATATGGAATTTGAAAGGCACAAAAGATGCCTTTTAACTGGAGATGGTATCATCGCAATACTTAATGTTTAATAATCTTCTTATGGAAATTATTGATATCTCAAAATTCTTATCACATCAGTAAATCGTTGATAACGCAGTCTTGAAATACAAGTGATTTGGCGATGGACCGATGGTCCAGGCATGTACGTTTGTAAAGCAATAATAATTTGAATCTCGTGTAGTTTTGGTTGTTTTGTGTAGATTAAAAGTTTTATATAAAATATAATATCGCGTAGTATTTTGACGGACTGTGTGGCTGCTACGGTATAATTCGAAGTGAGGGAAGGGGGAGGCCGACCAGTCAAGTTACCTACCACTACCAGTATCACCGCATTCTACACACTGGTAAGGTGTCCGCACCTGTGTGAGAAGACTGCAATAATCGCGATGCTTGTTTTATAGTTACGAACGTTGCCTATTCATCCGTGTAGCATCCGCGTTCATTTGTTCGACATGTCGAAACAAAACGGAAACACTCGTCTGTGTCACATTGTTAAATGGGAAAATTTCGATGGTTATGGTTTTAATTTACATGCCGAGAAAGGTAAACCCGGTCAGTATATCGGAAAAGTTGATAAAGATTCGCCGGCAGAAGCTGCCGGTTTACATCAGGGTGACCGTATCTTAGAAGTGAACGGTGAAAGCATCGCTAATAAAAATCATAAACAGGTGGTTGAAGCCATCAAGGCTTTACCGAATGAGACTAAACTACTAGTCGCTGATCCGGATGAAGATGACATCCCAGACATCGCAAAAACTCCGGAGAAGCATTCACCAAAAGAAGAAAATGGACCGCTTAACTTGAGTATGACCGCTGCTGAATTAAGAGCTAAATTAGCAGCAAAGAAGAAATTCGATCCCAAAAAAGAATCCATGGATTTTAAGAAAAAATTTGACATAGTGCAAAAACTCTAAGTGCAGTGGGCATTAAGCGCGTAGAACTTATAATTTCAACAGAAATGTTATTTTTATGGTAAGATCATGCTTATACTCAAAATATATTTATTTAAGAATTGTACTTATTAGTATTATTACATTAAATTTACCCACAATCAGTTAAGTTTAATTCTCGAAGTATTGTTAATTTGTTTTTTTGAGGATGAAATGTTAATTAAATTGATGTTGTGTGTATAAAATAAAGTCTATTTTTTTCAATATTCGTTTGAATTATGATCCAAAAATGTCTACTTTTTAATGAAGGTCAACTACTTCACCATAATATTGAAGCCTTGAAATTATTTAACATTAAGGTGAAAATTACGATGAAAGTTGTGAAGGTTTCACGTTTATTATTACAACAAACACAAATGTCCGATATGTTGACCGACACGGACGTCGAAGATCACAACAATCAATCGGTTCGTTTATTAGAGATTGAAAGAAGTGAATCTGGTTCTTGTGGATTTCATTTAACACGAAGTAAATGGGATCCATATCCTTGGGTAAGTGGTGTTGATGTTGGATCTGCTGCCCATAATTCAGGGCTTAAAACTGGTGACTGCATTCTCGAAGTTAACGGTGAAGACATCATCGGGCAACGAATCACAGAAGTTGCCCAATTAGTTCGAAAAAATTCACAAGTTTCATTATTACTTTGGAATGTAAGAATTGACCCACAATGCTCACCAGAGGTATGTTTATTTTATTTTATTCGAAACCGAAAGCGATAAAAAACTTTCATATCTTTATACCTGTTTTGGGTCGATGAAATCGACTTTATTTTGAACACGCGTTGTTACTCCTACGTCATATAAAAATGTTGCGATCATCGATTGATTTATATTTATCTCTTTATTAATCGTGTTTTTTCATTATCATTTTATTAGCCGACAGTTTATAGTACGGCTTAAACTTATCACTTTTTATCAGTTAAGAAAATTTAAAAAAAAACATAATTTAATCAAATATGCAATCAATTTCATTGGTCGTCAAATTGCAATTTATTTCTGGGTAGTAAGTAAATTATCCAGGAAATCTATCTTGTTGTGTTTATCATCACAAAAATTGAAATAAGTAAAATCGTTTTGTTTAAAATGAACAGTAAATTAAAAATTTGTGAAAAACATTCGTTTTATTTCTTATTTCTTGCAAAGAAATCAACTCAACTCAACCGGCGTGAAGATAGCCGTCATAAAACCATTTACATGTAAATCGCCATAACAGGATAATCAAACATAACTTCTTTATTTGAAAACCAATCGCGATAAATTTTACACAAACTGAAAGCCCATACTTTTGTGCATCTGCCATAGTTTTCCTACAAAGAAAAAAATATTTTTTTAAAAAAGCATGTTATGTAAACAACTCTATAATTACTTGAAAAACGTCATTATTTGAGACGCCTTACGAACCAAAGAGATATTTTGATGAATTTATATAGAAATAACAAGGCACAATCTTTACAATACACCATAGTTTTCACCCACACACAGAAATAATAAGAAATATCAATAAATTTTTTTTACATTTAACATGTTTCAACATATAAAAAAATCGCTTCATATTTTGGTTGTTGGTTCTTTAGAACTCAAGTTTATTTATTATATTATTATATATCTTAATCTCTCAATAGTCTGATTATGTAGCGAAAAAATAAATGACTCAAAACTGAGCATTTAGGAATACCAATATTTTTTTTTTATACTTTTATTGATGGCGGGTCTTAATCTGTCAATAGTCTGATTATGTAGCGAAAAAATAAACGACTCAAAATTGAGCCCTGAGCAATGTCTGGTATTCCTAAGGGCCCAATTTTGAGTCGTTTGAGCCCTTAGGAATACCAGACATTGCTCAGGGCTCAATTTTGAGTCCTTTATATTTTTCATACTTTTATTAATGATCTCCGAGAATTTGATTGATACTGAGCATTAGTTTTATGCAGACAATTTAAACATTTCTCTTGAAATAAAATCCCTGGGTGGGTGGGTAGAAAATTTTGACTGCATTACAGAGTGGCTTTGAACAAATTAGCTCTCAGATTTAAAATGTACTTTTAAGCAGAAAAAGGTGCTCATTGAGTTTAGGCTTATTTGTAGGAGTGTATCAGCAGTTTATAAATACACGTGCTTTGTTTGTTTTTTTGGTGTGTTCGATTTATGTAGGAATTAGAACCATTTTTTGAATGAATTCCATTGGCCAAACTATTTAGGAATAAAGATATATGTGGGTTTGATTCGCTCGATAATTGAATTTTCATTAAGTAGTACGTTACCTTTTGAAATTTCAATTACCGAGCGAACCCAACCCATATATGTATATCTTTATTAATAGTTTTTTTTTTAAATTTATTAATGATATATGGGTCGGGTTCGCTCCGTAATTAAAATTCAAAAGGTAACGAAGGAGTACTTTTAGAGTACAGTTTTTAAACGGAGTACGGTTCATGAAAAAGCAGTACAAAACACCCCAAAGGAATACGGTTGGTCACTTGTTTATCCACCTAAAGGTGTTATGGTATCTATGCCATCTTATTAAACGCCTTATCTTTCCTATGTAAATGATCGTGTAAACTAAATTATTATCTAAATTTTTATGTATCACCCTTGCGTTTGCGTCAGCACCGTACTTTTTAATTGGGGAAATGCAATACGAACATGTTATCCACGTCTTTATATTGAATTATCTTTGTGGGTACCATTTGATAGTTTTTGGTTTTTTGTGTCATGATTATGTGTATTTTTTAATGGAATTTGTTGAATAGTTCATAAATTATTATTTACTACCTGCAAGTTTCATGAATCTATGATCTGAGAGCAAAATCTGATAACTTAGAAATTCATTCTCTCTCTGAACAGGAGACAAATTTCGTCTGTTATTATGATTCGTACTGAAGAAGTCAATTGCAATTGCTGACGAAACTTTGACCTCTACGGGCTTTACAGCTACCTGCAAACCGATATGACAGAACGTGTTAAGCCTGTTAATTTTGCTGGATGATTTTCAAACCTAATTGATTATGGGCAATGGTTTTTGTGAATAATTACCACCGTTATGCTTTTACTCATAATTTTCTATATACAGTATAGTTTCTATATAGAGTACACCAAAAAGTAAAGCAGAATAATCAGCAATCTAAACATTGTTTAAGTAATGGAATATTTATTTGAGAAATGCTCGGTGTGAATAATCTTAAGTAATAATTTATCTAATAAATGTGTCAAGGTGTACGTATATGAACGTATCATCTGTTTGTACTGACCTTCGATAGTATAAATATAAAAATTAATAATAAAAAATATTTATTTACATATTTTGTATTTAAATTACGTGTTCGATATAAATACACACGTGTCAAATATGCCATTTTAATAAATTTTTACGATTATTTTCAAAATCAAATCAAATTTCGACGTAAATGAGTCATTAAAGGTCACCTGTGTACGTAGGAGTAAAACAACATTTTTATACTGATCCATATTAAAGAATGAAAAAGAATAACATTTTGGAATAGTGCCTGTAAAAATGTATACAGGGTGTTTCATTGGCAGGCAGGCAATAATAAACAGTGACAGATAAAAAAAGTTTCTACAAATAGTTGTGGGATTATGATTGGTCTATAATTTAAAATTATTGGTATGTATACAGGATGTATACAGGATTTAAATTCTTAACAGGCAGTTTTTTTTTTTTTTTTATTAAACACGTGAACATAAATATTTGATAATTTTAACATAATTTTTAACAAAAATATGTGGCAAATATAGTAATTTAGGGTATCCATGTTATTATCAATGGAGCATATACTTCAGGATACGTGCATGATAAGATAATGGTTCAGCGGATGTACATGATTCTATTACATACAATATAGCATTTTCCACGGTATTTTATCGAGTTGTAATTATTTTTTTTTCTCATGAGTAGTCTTAAGTAATAATCCAATTTACATGACAATACATAAGTTAAAAAATATATGCACTGTATTTTAATGATATTACATGTTATTGTAAACGACTGTTTGTCATGTTATGTAACTCTTGAAACGTAATTATTAAGAAACGTTGACTATTTCAACAAGTATAACTCAATAGGCTTTAACATAAATTCATTAAATTTTTACCTTGATAATGATATGAAAACGCGTTAATCTTTGTCAATATGTTCATTTGCGATAAAATTTTATCAATTGGATTGTCTATAAAAAAAAGTTTACAATTGAGTTGTTGGATGTTTAATAATTAATTAATTAATTAATTATTTGTATTTTCCAGACTATATGTTGTGGGCCTATGCCAACCAATTTACAACGTTTGATAGCATGTATGTCTTCAATTTTGACATTTTTGGAATGCCCAATTTGTTTAGATACAATCCCACCACCTGCGTACCAATGCGATAACGGACATTTAATATGTATGAGATGTAGGGCGAAAAGTGAAAGATGTCCTGTTTGTAGGACACGTTTTAATAGAGGACGATCTTTACTAGCCGATCAAGTGTGTATAAATATTTAAAATTCCTGAATTAATTACAAGTAAACTATTAATGCTACGTTTCTTCAATTTTGTATTGCAAGCATTTTTATTTCCGGTTGAATACAACCTTGAATATAAAATGCAATTAATGAAAATTTTTAGGTGTACAACAGTATAACAGATGCGTTTGGTTTAAAAGAGGAGTCTTATGACGTCAGAGGTGCAAAAATGCAACAAATTTTTAAATTACGAGGGAAAAATAAAAATATTCCTGGGATTAAAGTAACACAAGCACATTCAAACAAATTATTGGCAAGATTGGTAGGAAAATCGTCTTCAGTTGATAATTTATCAACTAATAAAAGTATCACGCCGACTCTTTCACTCGATAATGAATTCAGCACGAATCTGAAGGCAAAATCGCTTTCTTCCAATGAAATTTTTGACGTCAGTCCAATTGTATCTAGAGCTAGTTCGATCAATAGGTTGAATAAAAATGCATCAAAGTCGAATTATCTAAATCCAAACAAATCAGCTTCTTGTCATGGATCTTACGAATCTTTAACGTTGAAAATAGATCTACATGATTTATGCACTTCAAGTGGAGGAGACATTAATCAGCATTGTCCGTTTAGTTTGAATTGTACAGAAAAAATAAAAGGTATATTATATCATTCATATACATTATTATTTTATTATACCCTTTCACCATCTGTTATAGTTTATTGTCAAATATCAACATTATTGTATTTGGTTATTATTGCCTTTGTTCATATTTATTAATTGTTTATAGTTTTCTTTTTTTTGAACAAATGTCGCTTAATTTTTTATGTTAAAATATATAAAAAAACAATTATAGTGAATGTTTTTTAATATATTTTAACATAAGTTTTTAAAATTAACCGACAACATTTGTTCAAAAAAAGGTAAGAAAACTATAAACAATTAACATTAGTTTGCTTTAAATTTTTTTTATTTTTCAGGTACAGATATAATTGAACACTTTAAAAATATACACAACGGACCATTAATACAATACTTCAGACCAAATTTAAAACTAAATTTGGAAAATGTCTTGAGGGCTAAAGACACATGCTGCTTAATTAACTACAATCAACACATGTTTATTTTAAAGGTTTTGATCAATGAGCCACAAGGGTATGTAATGTATTCTCGTAATCAAAATATATAAATATTTTTTTAGTGATATACACCTATGGATGTGGTCTTTGGGTAACAAAACTATATGTGATAATTATCATCTGATGGTTAAAATAATTAAAAACGAAGACACCAACACATTACTTAGTGTCCAAAGTGCTATACATTCTTTAAATGATACGTCTTGGAAAGATATAATGGAATCCAAGAAAGGAATATTGTTAAGTAGGATAATTATTGATTCAATTTCTCAAATTAATTCAGATCTTTTAATAGATATAAATATTGTATTGTAATATTATTATTGTAATATTAATGGAATAATAAAGTTGTTTAATAAAAATGTGTTTTACTCAGAAATCTAAGAAATACAAATTGTTGCTCACTTAAATAATTTTTGTTGAGTTATACTTAAGAAAGTAGGTAATTACGACCTGTGTACAAATGTAGCAATTAAAATTATCAAACAGCAATTAAATATACAAATTTTCAAATCTTATATAGTGCGCCATCTATACATGCCGATTAAAGATATTTGAACAAGTAATAAACATTTTACATTGTTGTTCATTTCATTTATGTCCTCATTTTTACTCAACGTGTTAATTTGATTAAAATCAATAAAAATACTTTACGAGTTTATATTAACGAGAAGTTTTAATAAGAAACGACAGCATTCTACATTAACATCTATGATTGTTACCAACTAAATTGCTAGATGGCGCATGCATTCACGAAATTCAAAATTCAACATGTGTATTAAATTTCTTAAGGAGTTTAACCGAGCACTAAGATATGACAATCAAAAGGTATGTGAAAATATAAACAAAATTATAGTATATAAATGGTCACACGTACTCATTCGGCCATTTTAGTCGCGATTTTAATCATGAAACATAATTGATGCGCTTTAACTAAGTTTTTTTTTTATATTTAAATAATTTTAATTATATTTTAATTTTTCGTGTTTGAATATATCGTGTGACCACCTGAAGAGCTACAGGAAGGTAAGTTTTTTTACAATATATCGAAAATTTTAAATTTATTTCGAATTATTTGGATTTCAGTTGATGTGTTAAAAAATTCAAGATAATAAATACATATTAAAATTTCTATTTAAACATTAATCCAGTAATACAGTGCATTTGTCAAAATTATAGCGCATTTTTTCCTTTAATTTTAAGAAGGAATACAAATTATTTCTCATAATTGTGAATTTTGATGTTTTGTACTTCCAAGAAACGATTACAGAATTGTTTGTTGAAAATTAAAATTTTTAAATATTAAACTTATAAATACTGAAATGTAAGTTATGTATTTGTTTTATCCATCTAGTATTTTTTTTTTTTTTTTAATATGCAATTTCAAATTTCATTGAATACATTTTTATAATTTAAAAATAGTATAATTCACAACAGAACTCTACATTTCAGACTTCGATTGTTTCTGAAAAATAATGTTAGATGGCGCCTCCATTCAAGATTTCCAAAATTTAAAAAAAAATAAATTGTATTTTGCATAAAGGTGAACATCACTTATAATTATACAGTGCGTTCTACAAAACGGGCCCAAGACTATAACGACTTCAATTGTGATTTAATCATAAACAAACCATATATATTATTAAATGGGACAGTCTTAGCTACAACTTGGCGAAAAAATTCTTTATTAAACACCTTCATTTATTTGTTATGACGTCATCGCCATTTTTTTTAAATGGCAACCTATATTTTTTCTTTTTTATTTCGTTATGATTTTTAATTCTGTTTTCAACGATATACAATTTTAAATAGGTTGCATAAGAAAAAAATTAAGAAAAACAGCCTTACAATTTTAATAGAAAGATTAATGAAACGAACAAATTAATCCAACTAATCCATGATACGGCAAAATTTTACTAAGAAAAGTCGTTCATAATAAGAAATTGTGACCCTATACAAAATTTCAGAAAGATCTACCTACTTTGATCAAACTGTGATTAAACAAAATGAGACGGTTTGATCAAAGTAGGTACATCTATCTGAAATTTTGTATAGAGCCACAATTTCTTATTATGAACGACTTTTCTTAGTAAAATTTTGCCGTATCATGGATTAGTTGGATTNATTTGTTCATTTCATTCATCTTTCTATTAAAATTGTAAGGCCGTTTTTCTTGATTTTTTTCTTATGCAACCTATTTAAAATTGTATATCGTTGAAAACAGAATTAAAAATCATAACGAAATAAAAAATAAAAAATATAGGTTGTCATTTAAAAAAAATGGCGATGACGTCATAACAAATAAATGAAGATGTTTAATAAAGAATTTTTTTCGCCAAGTTGTAGCTAAGACAGTCCCATTTAATAATATATAGGGTTTGTTGGTGATTAAATCACAATTGAAGTCGCTATTGTCTCGGGCCCGTTTTGTAGAACGGGCTGTATATTTAATTCGAGAGAGCAGTGAGAGTTTGAATGTGTGTACAGCATTAATGGATTGGAAATCTGGTCTGATTTTCAGACGTGAAAATGGGATTTTTTTTGTTGACGTCATTCGGTTTTCGAAACGTTAGCATCGATTACTTCATCATAAACAAAACCAAGGATAGATTAATTTCATTAAATAGAATGAAAAATACAGTGTTTATTAATCTTAAGATGTGTGTCTCAGTCGCACAATTTGTCAATATTGGCCAATCGGTGACAAATCCACGTGTGGAGGACTGAGTTGCGCAGCTTCAGTCCTTGCTTTGGAATCACACCTCGCATCGACTGTAAAACGTGTAAATGATATTTAACATTATAAAATTAACATCAGCATGCACAGTCTATAACTGCAATTATATGGGGGAAAAATGTTGGGACTTCGATCATCATCATTCGTATAATTTAACGCCCTTATCTTCAGATAATATTATTTTGTAAGTAAAAATGATGGAAATCCCAAAAAGTTTTTCTAATAAAAAAAGAAACAATATCCTCAATAATTATAATTTATTGTGTGTGTATTTATTATTGTAGCTTATTTCAGAATAAACTGAAAGCACACATTTAATAATATATCTTTTAGGATGGAAGCACTGCATTGAAAATTGCAATGGAAGCAGGTCACAGACATATTGGTGTATTATTGTATACACATGAACGTAATTTGCATGGACCTGCAAAACATAAGCGAAATAAATCGGCGTCAGCTAGCCCTAAAACACCTTCATCTCCTTTACCAATTAGAAATATGCCTCGTGCCTTACCTTCTAATAAATAAAAATTACGTGCTACTAACACTAATCTAATTTAATCACTTTGTTGATGAGCAAGAAACGCTAAACATGTTGATTCTATTCACATAAATCGTTAAAGTCAGCTAATCTGAACATGAAAACATCTTTAAATCAACTACTTCACGTTAGATAAATTTCTTTTTTTTTTCTTTTCTTGAGCGTGCAACCAATTATATATATTTTAATAAATATATTTTATTACACAACTTGCGTTTTAATTGGTTGCACGCTCAAGAAAAAAAAAAAAAAAGATAAGTATTCTATCAACCAAGAATTTGACACTAATAATGTTAGATAAATTCTAATATCGTATATTGCTCCATCTACTTAGCATGGTGTGTAACTGGTTATTGCTTTAAATCATTTTATTATTTGTGTTTACGTATATGAAACTGCTTTTATTATATTTTTGTCAAATAATTCAGAAAAATGTGTAGCTATATATCTTAAGGTGAAACTTTGTTTGTCATATGACTGAAATCTATGTATATAAATTATTTTGGACTGTAAATACTTTTAATAGGAATTGTTATATAGAATCTCATTAGTGTAATTAATAAATATTATAGATTTCAGAAAGGCGATGTGTTCAGTATTTTTTGTTTTGTAAACTGTGCATCTACTTATATGTGAAAAATATAATTTTACCAAAATTTCCTTTTTTTGTCTATATTTGGACATGAAAATTAGTTTTGTTTCATACATTTTAAATGCTAATAAATTGAAACGTAATTAACTGATATAATGTAATTATTGTATATTAAATAAGTCAATAATATGCAGAGATTATGAAAAGTTTTTGAACTTGATTAGAGATTATAGTCAATAATAATTTATTAGATTAGTTTGGTATTGTATCAAAATAATAATGAGACATTCCATTAACTATAAACTTATGGCGTTTTCTACTGTATGTAATCTATATGTTAAGCTTTGTATGTATCGTACATGTATATTTATAATTAATTGTTTCTGCATAATAAATGTTTTGATATGTTCATTATTTTTTATTTTCTGGTTATGACCAATAATAGTGTTTTTAATGTTAATATCTAACCATTTCATTGTCGTAATCCTCATTAAAGGTAAAGGTAAAAAAAATTGACTTTTATTATCAATAAACGCAATGTAAACAATGGTCAGTGTAACGTTTTCAATCCTAAATCGTAACCAGTATGCAGGAATATTTGAATTTAAAAGTGGAAAACGACGATGATTTGTAACAATCTCAAATTATTATTCACAACTTATTAATCATTGGATTTTACAGAAAAGCACTACATTTAGATGCGCCAGCATTCCGTTTTAAAAATATATCATGATCAACCAAGATTTTGATGGAATAAGTCTGATAGCTTGAATTATTCCAAATAGATGATAAGACAACACATTTTTGTTTGTATTACATAAGTGTGTATTGCAGTGTTATTTGCTGTCGTTTTTTTTTCCATAACATTCCCTCTAGTATTCTAATGCAGGAGGAAAAATCACAGATCGTTATCTAATATAAAATAGTGAACTCCAATCTTCTCCAAAGCGATCTGCTGAATTAATTTACCTAGAGGTTTGCTGCCTTCAGAAGGTTGGAGAACCGCTAGCATAGAGAATATGAGACAAAATATATATATTTTTGGAATTATAAACAAAATAAAGACAAAACTCGATAAAATTTATTGTACACACGTGGTATAAAAATAACAATATTAGAATAGATCCAATAATTTGTTGATTTTGTGATATTTAAACGACATGTAGATAATTAAACTAATCAACGACTTTCGGGTGGAAAAATAGAAAGTATGAGTTTTTTGCACATTTCAAAGCCTAAAAAGCAGGCTGCATTTGCTGGAAAAGCTCTTATCAAGACTGGTACAATTCCTTTGTATAATGCAAGTGGTCCTTCATTTCTTAAAAGATCTCTAGCTACATCTCGAATACCATTTGGAAATCTTCCTTCTGGGGCTATAAAAATATTATATAAGAATGTGCAATCAAAAGAGTAGCTCAACCCACATTTCGAAAATTAACTTTAATTAAAAGACAAACACAATGACAAGATAGTTTAGTGATGCGATTATTAGAACTACATACCTGTTTGTAGTCGACTTTTTAGAACATCAAAAGGCATTCCTATTAACCAATTAGCTATTCCAGCACATCCACCAGCAAATACAGTTCCTAATATGGATACGTCTTTTTTGCCATTTTCTGTCAGTTTGTCCTTGATTGCTTCGTATGTTAAAAAGTATAACCCACTTGCAGGGACATCTACAATTTTTATAATCTTTTTTATAAAAATAAAAGAAAATAAATTACAAGAAAAAATTTCTTTGCAGTATTAAAACGAAGTTAAATTAATCTAGTTTAAATTGTCGATTGAAATGTACGATTTTCCGGCTCGAATCAAGGGTAATTTTTCACTTCCGAGTCGCATTTTAAGTTAGATTTGAAATAGAATTCCTTGAACCTCACGACGCAGCATTGAAAGCCAATAATTATTACAAAGACAAAAATTATTTTTACACCTGAAATTTAGATTAAGCTGGCGTTATTAACATCATTTAACTACAGGCATTGCAACCAAAAATTAATTCAAAAATCGTTATTGAAGGATTTTTTAATATAAAAATAGTTATGTTTAAAATATATATGTAATAAACAAGTACGTATTAAATGATAAATTATGATTGTAAATGTACGTATTTTTCTTAAACTAAAAAAGATATATAAAATAGGAAGTAATCGTGGGAGTAGAGTTTCCTGTAGGATACTATTAGACAATCAGTTGAAAGGCACGTATTACTCTACTTGTAGTGCTTCTAAAAATGTGTACGATATTTATATATTTAACTTTATTTTTTAATGGGGTAAGTTTCTATTCATTTTAAATTATTTATTATTAATTGTAGAAATATTTTTTTTATTTAACGCACAATCAAATATAATATTTCTATTCGAATATTTTTACGGATTCATCATTTAGACAAATAATGCAAAATTGACGATAAAATAATTGCACGAACCTAAGCAAATTAGATTTATTTAAATTTTAAAAATTCTCGTACCTGAACTGAATTAAAGATAAAAACTACGAGCGTTCTAACGTAATTGAGAGCTTTAATAAAAATTTTAACAACTATTTTTCACATTTATTTACAAATTCTTAATTTCCTACATAATTGTATGTTTAATCCACGACAAATTTAACATTTTTATTTAAAATTTTTGCTAGATTTCTAGGTTTTAAAATTAATTTATAAATTTTCTCAAAAAATTCAAATAAAAAAAATAATTATTTTTTTATTTGAATTATATATACCAGGGGTGGCCAACTTCATTATATATATGATCGACTATTTTTCTTAAAAATATGTAGCGATCACCTACTAAGATATATGAGTTGTATGGGGTTGGGTTCGCTCCGTAATTGAAATTCAAAAAGTACAATTTTTAAAAATTTTGGATAAAGATTCGAGTTCGAGGGTTGTATGGGTTGGGTTCGCTCCGTAATTAAAATTCAAAAGGTAGTGTACAAAGGAGTAATGCTGGACGATCGATTAAAAATCGCTTCGCGATCTACCGGTCGATCGCGATCGACTTGGCCGCTCCTGATATACACTGCCACTTGTTAATTGCACTTTTTAAACCTAAAGATTCATAATAACTAATAAGTAAAATAATGGCAGCTTTTAAGTTTACAAAAATATTTTAGATTTATGGATCTTGGAATAATGGAAATGTATGTCCCATAACATGTGTTTGTCGGATGCAACATATTTCAGAAACGGCGATATATAGGTTTATGAATGAAGATAATGCGGACGCACATCATTCGGACGCGCATGTGTACAATAATAATGAGGTGAGGAATAATTTATGTTGACTTGTCATTTTTTGGTATTTTCTATTTTCTTGGAGTCGGTTCATTCATTTCATTTATTATTTTCTCACATAAAGAATAACGAACAGTAATTATAAACCTTTTATTGACTATCTCAGGCATATATTTCTGTGCCAACGAACGGCTAATTAAATGTTTCGAAAAAGATAATTTGAATTTTGAATTTTTATAGGTTTTGTATGACGAAGATTTTGATACTCCGTACGATGAAGAAAACTCAATGTTAAGAACTGCAACTTGTATACTTCAAACAGAAACTGATATAAATAAATTATTTGAAAATATTCCTAAGGATATAAATGCATTCATGTTGCTACAAGGATCCGATTCTGGTAACAAAACGATTAAGTTTAGCGACTTGTTAAAGTTCGAAGAATTAACAATATTAGAGCTACAAGGACCGCAGAAAAAAAGTCAAAATAATTTACTCATAACGGAAATTGATGCAACATTGCCACTGTTAGAATACATAAATTTGGAAAGAGTAGTACTTAAAAGTTCGCGTAAACGTATTGCAATAATTGAGAATGAAATAAACGATGAATATGTAACTTTCGAGTATGTACATAAGGTCAATTCGAATTCCAGACCGTTGGCGTTTGTTAAGAAAGGAGCGCCTGGAGAAATTCTTCCATATGATAAATATTTAGAAGAAAAGAATAACATTCCATTATTTAAAGGATTCAACGCGTTGATTTTGTTAAGAATTGCAGAATGCGAATTAAATACCGTATATTGGGAAATGTTTGAAGGATTGAATAATTTAATTTATTTATTATTAGAAAAAAATAACTTAAAGTTCATACCTGATTTTGTATTTTACGGAACGCCAAATTTGAAAACGCTGTCTTTGGCTTGGAATAATTTATTAAATATACAAATAGCAAATTTAGCGGGACTACTAGAACTCGAATATTTAGATTTGTCTCACAATAATTTTTCTCAACTTTCAGAATTATCTCTACCACCTTTTCCAAAATTGAAATTGGCTAACTTTGGACATAATCCAATAAGCGTTGTTTTTCCAAACACGTTTGAAGTTATGAATACAACCGATTCGTTAATATTAGGAGGAGAAGATACTCAATTATCGTTAATGGCAAATTCATTTTTAGGACTGAAACTATTAAAGAAACTAACTGCGAGAAATTTAAAGATACCTTTCTTGAAAAAAGAAATCCTTGTCGGGATGCCAAGTTTAAATGAATTAATTTTGACAGGTGATATTAATAAAATTGATTTTGATGCATTTTTGGAGGTATTCAATCTAGAGAAGCTTTTTATAAATAGTTGCAACATATCTAGTTTATCTGTCGATTCTTTCATGGGTTTAAATAAACTAAAATTATTGGATTTATCAAAAAATAATTTAGATAAACTGCCACTTGGAATTTTTGATGTACTCACAAGTTTGCGTGAGATATATTTAAATAACAACAAATTTACTGAAATGACGAAAGGAATGTTCACAAACGTACCATTAAGATTAATAAGATTAAATAATAATCCTTGGCATTGCTCTTGTGAAATGAGTGACTGGAAACCCATACTAACTAATCGAATAAAACAAAAAACGCTCAATATCTGTGACAGAAGACACGACAAAGGCATTGGGTGTTTGAATGTTGGCTATACTTACAAATATGTTTATGAGAACAACGTAGCACCTAAGTGTACAACTCCAAAGAAATTTGAAAATTGGAGTATTTTTCATGTTATGAGAAAACAATTACGTTGTTCGGATTTCAAACCAAAAATTAAGAAAATCGTACATAATAAATTGGAAAATCCTGCTATAAACACTACAGCTAAAAATAAATCAATAAAACCAGAAAATATTTTAACAAAATTGCAGAATATTAATGTAATAAACAAGCAAATATCTTTAAACAAATCTATAAATAATGAAAAAGATTCAACTGAAGCATCAAAGCAACTTTACCCTGATAGTAAAAAAATCTTAAATAAGCCAAATATGGATAGCGAAATTTTAGCTACAAAACTTCTCAAAAAGAAACAATATGACGAAAAGTATAACGAAAAGTTATTAAAATACTTAAATAGTAAGTCAAATGATGAAAGTAACAAGATAAATATAATGACATCAACTATGAAAAAATCATCATATGAAGTTAATGAGCAAGAAGATATATATAATATTGTAACTGATAATGTATCAGTTAATAATGATAACATAACAAAATTCAATAACATAGGCAGTAAACCAAGAAAAACACTCAGAAGAAAATATCGAAAGAGAATTTCGAAACAAAAATAAAAATTAAATATGTTACTATTATTATACAATGATAAATATTAGTTATAAAGGCTAATAGACAAATATTGATTTAATTGTTAAATGAATTTTTTAATAAATTCAAATATGTAACTTTTGTAAAAATTGTACAGGTTAAGAAAATTTAATTTTTAAGCTATTTGTATTTATAGATTTTTGTCATAATAAAAATAATACTTTATTAAGATTTAAGGTACTTAACTATTATTTAATTTATTTTTTATTCAAAGTTTATATCAAAATATATGTAATATATATCAACTAGGTATCTGTGGTTTAAACTATCACAACATAGTGAAAGTGTTATATTTTTATGTTTGTTGTCTGTAAGGACAAAGATTAATTTAATAAACAACAATTATAGAACATTTATTATCAAAAGAGGTCAGTTAATACTTTCACTCATAAACCAGTTTCAATGTCAGTAATACAAATTGTATAATTTAATAGAAATAAATATTATTATTAATATAAAATATTTCTTTCGTAATTGAAAGTAAGAATTAAATACCTCTCAATATTGTAGCCCCTGAACCACGATATATACTCTTTATTCCACCTTCTTTGTATAGTTTTCTTGCACAATCAATTGGACCATGATACAATTTACTTTTAGCATCTTGTTGAATTTGTAATAAGCATTTTATACGTTCACCGGGAGCCATTATAACAGTTGTAAAAATCCCTGAGAAAGCTCCCGCAACGAAATAGTCTTTATACGTAAATTTATTAAAATTTGTAGGACCAAAAATTTGTTTTCCAACTCTATATCCCATAAAGGATATGGCAAATATTGGTGCAACTCCTGCCAATGGTGCTCCCATACCCTTGTAAAATCCTTTAAAACCTTCATTCCGTAAAGTCTTATTCATACAATCAAACGTGCCTCCATATAAAGGTTTTTCATTTCCTATGGGTAAGGGCATAGTTTGCAAACGAACCTAAAATTTAAACAAACCATTTTTGGTATTGCAGGTCATACATTTATAATAATAAACTACCCAATTACGAGTATCAAAGTCTAATTATTCTTGTATTTTTGAGGTTATGATAATAATTACTTTTATTGTATCAAATGGATGTCCGACTAAAACCGTACATACTCCTCCCGCACCGCCACATAAAAAGTAACCAGCAGAACCCAAATCACCCATTGTTTTATTTATGAAATGAATAAATCTTAATACTGATATACTTTACACAACCACACACGACACCACATTCGAACGAACTTAACGAACTACCACATGACACATGACATCACACACATAATTAATTATCATGCACATTGCTACAGTCAACTTCAAAGTTCAAACAGTAAAAAACATATATATTTAAATTAGTTATAAATTAGATATAAGAATGTAAAATATGTTTTACCAAAAATGTATAGTTTCTTTGTATTTTGACGTTCAAATTCAAAAAACGCGCCCTGACGTCATCTAGCTAAACCAATCACCAAACATGTAGCTGGATTCAACTTTGTAGTTCGTATTCACTCCGCCAGGGTACCGTAATCGTTTATTGTGGTTATGGTTACGCTCCTTAAGTTATTGGAAGATTTTAATATATGATGATGTTTTATAAATATGGCAATTCATTCGTAATATTTGACTTTTCTTGAATGTACTTTTTGTTCTGGACATATTTAGCTAGATTGGGCTAACATTAAATAAGTAATCAAAACTTTAATACCTATAAACCGTTGTGCTTTAACATCAACACGTCTACCTGTGACGTCATCGAGGTAGAACGAATCGCAAAGCGATTCAGCCGCGCGAAAAATATTTGAATTTTAATTCACATTTATAATCAATTTATTTTCAATAATTTTCAGCTGTTTTAATTACGACAGATACTACTATCATGCATGTGATAAAATATGAAATGAATGTAATGAAAAAGGTTTAGAATGCTTGTAATGGTTGGAACGTTATACTAGGTAAGTTAGTGTGACAAAATGAAGCTTGGGTAGGTTTGGAAAGGATAGAAGAATATATGTGTGTTTATTTAATATTATTCAAGAATTTGGTCAAATTTTTTCAATAATTTTAATAGTAAAGGAAAATAGGATAAGAAAAGTGTTGGTTCTACGAGAAAATTAAATTTATTGGTCAGACTTTGTGATTTAATGTTAAAATTTAATACAATTTTTATAATGGTATGTGCTAATGCCATAGCAGCAGTAACAGTTTATTCCTGACTAATATCATACCATTAATCAACATGTACAAAGCACTATACAATATTTACAATAAACAAAATAATTATTACTCAACACTTCCATTAATACTCATTTACATTTTAAAATTTCATCTAACATTTGAAATTGCCATCAGTACAAAAGTCCATAACACAGGGAAATATACAACAGTAAACAATTAAATGACGAGTTTTTTCATTACATGTGTAACTTATTTATTAAGAGTCAAATTATTAACATACGAATCAGCAACATGGTACATACTCAAAAAGTACAAATCAGTTAATTGTTTACCTTGTCACTTATTAAGGTAATTCTTGGAGTATAGAGAACAAATTATTACTTCATAATTAAATTAAATCCGCTCATAACAAAGCAGATTTAATACAAATGTAACTTTACTTTTATTCTTAACGTCAGGAATTTATCTGTATATACAAGTTTTGTGCAGGCTAAGTTATGGCTTCATAGTCTCAAATGTAGTACGTATCCCAGTAAAATTATTTACATTTACAATCATCACTTCCCTACGTAGTCAAGTTAAGTTCAATAAATAATGATATTTTACTGGGTTGAAATTAAAAGAAAATAATTTAATTAAGTAAATAAATATAATTAAGTAAGGTAAGCATGTGTTCACTGTACATAAACATAGGAATTAAATTCATGGATATTTGGCAAAACATCATGTGAAATACTGTGTTCCTCGTTAATTAATCCATATTGCATTTTTTAAAATTGTTATGTCATAGTCTTTTATTTTCCTATGTTCATGTTTTACACTTTAAAAATTGTAATAAGAAGCAAGTAACATGTAACTGTATTTATTGGTTGTATCCTATAAAATAGTTACAAAATAATAGAGTAAATCCTGATTATAAAAGAGCATAATGTATAAATAGCTTGACTGGAACAACTCACATCTAGAATAGACATTCGGATTCACATAAATATTTCTTATTAAAATAGTTTCTTATAAAATTATCACTTTCCATCATTCACACGGTGAGCTTAATTATTATGACCGAACTGTCTGATCATTTGGGGATCACAGATATACACTTGCAAATGGCAAATTCCTAACTCTCACTGTAAGGAGGCAGGACCAGAGTTCGAGAAGCATATGGGTCATGAGGATAATTCTCCGGAGGTTCCAAATGGCACACTACAGTTTCTCCATCTAACACAGCTGCTAGAGAACGAACAGCATCTCCTCTATACATATTCTGTCTGCTCATACGATACGGATCCATGTCACCAACATACCGATTGTGATCTTTGGTATGATGCTTTGTTACTACATCCAAGCATGATTGGTAGCTTCTATCCGTTGGACTGTAAGGAATCAGAGGTCGATGATCTCCATATGATCTTGAAGATTGCCTACTCATATCACTTTGTCTTTTTCCATCTTCATCACTCATATCAGAAACTTGAATATCATTTCTCTCAATTTCTTCATATACAGGATCATCTTCAGGAACCAAACCTCTTTGCATTCTTCCATCATTAATTTCGGTGTATGTATGGTTCCAAGGACTAGCGGCTCTTAAGAAACTATTATTTTTTTTTCGTATAGCATGAGATTGTAAGGGTAGATGCTTTGGATGATTGACGTCACGTTGAGGAAAATTTGTTTCTGATTGTTGTATATTATTGCACACAGCCTCATTATATTCAGCAGGTATGTATGGTTGACGGCGCATATCTTTGCAGTTGATCAGACGTGAGTCTGCTAATACAGCTTGAGATCTCGGAGATTCTTCCTGTTCTGATCCGCCATGTCCAGAATCACGACTATATGATTTAAAAGAAATGTTCTGTGGAAAAAACTACAAATTAATTATCTGTTAAAAATATTCTTATATAGTAAGATTAACTATAAGCACACACCAAACCCGAAAAACATTTAGTACAACTAACTACAAAGAAGAAAGAAGAAAATTAAGATAAATACCATATTCTTTCTATTTTATTGTTACTTAAATATGGCATTTAGAGCATATTAACCTCTACAAGGCACTCCATACGTTACGCACCTTCCAATGTAGAGGTTTGTGAAGTGGACCCCAAGTAGATACTGATTTAGATATGTTTGAATTTATAGCAGAGTTTTTATAGAAATTACGAATGTAAGGTAGTGTGGTTGTGTTGGGGGTTTCTAGAGTATGAGGAGGAGTGGCAGCGCCTAATTGTGGAGGGCGAGATAGAGTAGCAGCCATGGTGGCCGAAGTAGAGGTGGGCACAAGGATTTTTCCTGCACGATTCATGCTCGTACAGCTGCGAGAACTCCAGTCTCGGTGCAACTGTAACATAATAGACCATCACCTTTCCGTTAGTTGCACAAGCAAAAGCATATGTTAGTCTTACCACCACACATAAAAGACATGCTAAAGAGAAATAAGGAGGGGAGCGTAATGCACGCACCACCACGGCACCACACGGAGTTAGTAAGCAGCTCAAAGTGACTGTTTTCACTATTTTAATATTTCATAAGAGAGTGATAGAATACAGGCAGCAAAATGTGGTGATACAAGAGTAGAGCTGCGTGATCAAAGCTTTCTAATGGCTGTACCTTGTTGAGATATATTGAGCAGTCGGTTGTGATTGGTCGTGGTGGTACTAGCATTGTTGAGGTCAGTTCTCGAGAGAACCTGCAGTAGTGCAGTTGGTCGCACATTATTAAGGTTATTGGGCATGACTATATTGTTGGTACCCACACTAGTTCCATGAGGTGACAGTACAGAATTGTCTGTTGAATGGGAATTTGGCCCAGACTGGTTTCCATTAGAACCTCCATAAAAGCTCGTTCTTCGTTCTTTTCCCATTCCAGTACTATCACTGCTACTTCCTGCACCACCACTTGGTTTAGAACATCTTAAACACTTAGGCAACCAGGAATGTTGCCTTATAAATTTCCGATACTCTTTTCTCACCTAAAGATTATTTACTTATTATTTATAACAGTTAAAAAAAGTTATATTGGATACACAGATCATAAGTTGTTAATATCTGAATAACAGCAGTAAATAAAAAATATGTAACCAAATGACTTAAAAATTTCTTTCATTTCGAAGAAGTTGTTAATTAACTGAAACTTGTTCAATGTGTAATTAAATCTTACCTTCTCATTTTGAACACAATGGAATAAAAATATAAAAAATCCTTGTAGTGAGTTAAAAAGTGCGAATATGTAGGCCATTACGACTGTTTCTTTATTCAAGTACAATAAGCCAAAAGTCCATGTTAATCCTAGTAGAAACACTAGGCAAATAGCTCCTCTTAACCATTTCCTAAAAATACATTTATATAAATCGAAAAATATACAGATGAAGCAAGAAAGCAATATGAAAATATTATGCATGATTATTATATTATTATATAGTACACAGCAATCAAAAATATTTGAGATAAAGGATACAGTCAACAGCAAAAAATTCAAAATTTACGTCAAGCAAAAAATCCTTGACGTTCTAGAATACAGTTAAGTGTCAGTTTCAATTAATTTTAGTTTTATTTTAAATTTTAGTTTGCTTTTTCTTGTAGTGTTTTGATTAATTCAGAATTGTATTCAATTTTGATTTTATTGCGTCATAAGCTTTCTAGAGACTTTAATAATTTTTGTATTTTGTATACCAATAATGTATATTTGGTTGCCTATCACCTCAAATATTTTTGAATGAAACTTACAAAATAGTTTTGAATCTTAGATTAGATTAGATAGATTAATAGTTTTATTATTTTTTGTAAGAAGCATGTATAAAATTCAAACACTACCACGTCTAGCTTAGTTATCAAGCAAATTAATACATGCAAATTTTTGAAAAAGCCTATACTGAAAAATGTTAAAGAAAATATCTTACAAGTGAACTTGAAATTTGGATTGCAGTGCATTTTCCTCCTTTCCACTACCATAGGATAAGATGGCCATGCAAGAAAGAAGAAATAATATTAGTATTAAAATACCAACACCACTTACATACATTTTATATTTGTAAACGATTACCTACATTACTACTTAAATAAAACTAAGAAATTCGGTTATATTATAAAAGCATTTTGAATTGAATATAACCAATTCATGCTCATTGTGCAACATTACAGATTGAATATAAAAAATATTAAATACCCAGTGCTGGCAAGTTTCGAATGTTCTTTATTTTTAATTGAAACTGTAGCATTTGCATGTCGACACATCATGACTATTGCCATCGTTAGGAAGACTACATTCAACTGAAACAAAAAAAAATATAAATTAGAAATACAGCTTTCATTGAAATTTCTAATTCCATTTAAAATACATGAATATGTAATTATATAAATTTGAAAATAATATAAAAGAAACGAATAATATAGTTACGATCATTTTAAAAATTTAAGTTAATAATTAAAATTTATTAAACAGATACTTCAAAAAATACTTATCTCATTTCTATTATGTTGAAGTATATAAATATATAATTTGATGCTTTTGTTAAGTTATGCTTGCGACAAGCTAAGTGGCAGCAAGCACAATATTGGTCGCTAGTTAAGTAATCATATAAATGTCAAATTATCTATGTCATATCTTGCTTGCGATGCCAATACCAATTTTAAAATTATTTTAATTTGTTAATAAAGGAGATAAGTATTTTTCCAAGCATTTACTGCAAAGAATTTGATGTTAATATAAATTTTTACTTACTAAAATTACCACAATTACAGGTCCAACAAAGCTATAGATGAAGTAATTATCAGGCCTTAGCCAACAATATCTTTCATTTCCATAACCTTGAGGAAAGATTGCACAAGATATGCAAACTATTATCAGTGGAAGTCCATAGGCTATTATATAGTACCAACGAATTCTGGATTTCTCAACTTCAAATACTTCTATCAACATGACGTAAAGTTGAAAACCTATAAAGCAAGATTAAATTCTTCCTTTACTTTGTATCCATTTTTATACCTTCAAAGAACATCCAAACAAAAGCACACAGAAAGAAATATTGCAAAAATGCAGCAATAACTCCACAAACAATTTGATTTTCTGTACGACTGATACCAGCTAAGAATAAAATTTCTGCTATCAGCAGGCACATACATAAATTACAATGGATTGTAGTACGATCACTCTAAAACCATAAATTTATAAAAGTCGTACTTGGACTAAAAAATGTTCAGAATACTTACTTTTAATCCTCTAAATAATTGAAAAGTAATGACTGCAAGTACAAGACATACAATTGATATTACACATCCAATATATGTAACTATTTGTAGAGCTATTTGATGCCCAGTAGGTAAATACAACGCATGAACATCCATTAATATCGCAAAATTTGTTAAATGATTGCAAAGACATACAGTATGTGAACTATTTGTTTGCTCGACATGGCAGCCTTCTTCAGACCAAGTACTTGTTGTGTAATCCCAAAAAACACATGATGGGTCACTAACGTTATCAGTTTGTAAATGTTTGAATGTTAAACGCACTGGTTCTCTTAGTTGTATATGCCTTCCTTTTCCTAAACTTGCAGAAATAATCTTACTATTCAGTACCCTAGTAATATTTCTGTTATTATAGGACGCTTCACTAGATTCAGGATGCCATTGAAGAATTTCTTCAAGATGATCAAAAGCAACAAATACAAGCCTTATAAGACCACCATCACTATTTTCTAATAAAGCGCCTTGAGGTAGTTCTATACTGTCATTACTTGCTGTCCATTTGTTGTCCGATGGAAATTTTTCTGTCGAGACTGACTTTGTTTCGAGTACTCTGACAGACAACACTGTAAAATTTATTTTATAATGCAACCTATGAATTAATATGTTACTTACTTATGTTTTTTACAATTTGGTCAACTGTTTTTTCTCTCATGACGGTGTCAGCTAAAAGAAAAGCATTTTCTTCAAGTCCAATAAGTAAGGATGTCGCAACTCTCATTTGTTCCTTATGACTAAGGTCTTTCCAAGATGGATGTTGCGACGTGTCCAACAAATTACTCCCTGTGCGCACTACATAGTTTAACATATCAGTAACGATAGCTTCTCTCTGTCTTGGATCAGGAATTGTCAGAATATCTCTAGCCATTTTAGCAGTCATCTTTTGAATAATCTTCGTAGTTATCATCATATCTCCGCCGTATAAAGTTTTACTACTTGTTACTTGAGCCAAGTCGCTTGTTATAGAAAGTAACGAATCTTTCATTACCAACACTCTTTGTTCAAGACTAATAAGCCATACAGATCTACATTCACTTAAATCTGGTGATTCTGGGTTCCATTGAGGTTCTGAGTGAGTTTTAACACATCTCCATCTAGCAAAACCAGTCGTACCACCAGGGCACGGCTGAATATTTTGATCTCCCACTCTTGTCCAATTCCAGTAAATACTTCGTAACGTTGTTGGACTACAGTATGCTAAATTATCAATATCTCCAATCCATATAGGGCCAGTACTTGAAGGAGGTAGGTAATCATTCGTTAAAACACTTTCAACTAAAAAAAATTATATGGAATATTAAAAATATGTATTTCAAATACAATAATCCACAAGCATTTAATACATGTTTATTAATTGAGGCAAGGCTTTAAGTAATCAAAGCTTCGCCTCAATCATTACTTAATGTAATTTGAAAGTTGCCATGGTTGTTGTTTATATTGTAAACAGCTTCTGTGCTGGAATCGTGTTCGGCTCTTGTTGCAAGACGGTAAGGCAGCAAATAGCCTTGAAAACATCTACTGCCAGCTAGGAAGGGTTTACATTGTTTTCAAACACAATTTTTCAAACACATGTACTTCTAAATACTAAGAATACTTAATAAAATCTTTCTGAACTGAATGAAATTTATATTTTATTACACATACCAGTTGTTTTCTTAGGAGATAACATTGTAGTAACAGATATTGTGTGATCATCTTCTGATTCATTGTAGACTTTCGTAACTTCTACTTTATTTTGAACATCTGAAACTGGTGGTGGAATGGGATTTTGCGTCGACGTAGAAATAATTTGTGTTGTTGTCGTAGATGGTGGTCTCGGTGGAGGTGCTACAGAAACCTTTGGTGGAGGAGGGGGTGGCCTAACCGACATCTTCGTAGTACTCCACATTGGTGACTGCGATGTAATTAACCAAGGAGGACTTGGCCTGGTTGTTGTGGTTGGGGTAGTAGCTAAAATTTTAATATAAAGTTGCTTCTAGATAATATATTGACTTTGAAGTCCAAACGCAGAAATTATTACAATTATTACAATATATATTCATAGTATAGATAGAAAAAATATAAATGAACATAATAAAGAGACCAACGAAAAAAAATATACAAAGTGTTAAAAATTTAATATCAGACGATTGTGATATCAAAGGAAGAAGAATTCGAATTTTCTAGATTATGTAAAAGGAACAGTGAGAAATGAAGCATTGAAGTACTGGAAGTACCAAAAAAAGGGAAATCAATAGTGAGGTATGTAGAATAATCAAGGAAGAAATCATTTTTCACGATATTCGTTGTAAAATTTCCATTCCTTTACACACGTATAATATATTTCTTGAAATTTTAGCAACATTATACAAAATTGCTTGAAAAATTATAATTCCATTTGAACAAAAAGAATTTGACGTCATACCATTAATTAACGTTATTAACGTTATCAAAGGAAAGAATTAGCAATTATAAAATGAATAATACTTATAAAAATACAGATATAAAATGTAGAAAAGTTAGATTAACTTAAATAGGGAAATAATGTATAAATAAATGGATGATCGATGTATAGAAAAATGGAAATATCGAACTAAAATGAAAAATACAAAAAGATCTGTTATAATGGATCGAAGTCCCGAATATGTGAACGCGATAGGATAGGTTGGGGAAAACTAACGGCGGTGAAAAATAAACAGAGACCAAATGGTGTCTGAAGTAAATATACCGTATGTGATTGGGAAAAGGAAGTTTGAATTTAATATTGAAATTAATTACAAATTTATTGTTTATACAGTGTGGTGATAAAGTTTGGAACAAAATTCATAAAAGCGTTTTATAACGTTTTTAAGAAAATCGCTCGGACAGGTCAATTTTTGTTTTTAAAATGCCGTCTTCTGACGTTATTTTTTATAATTTAGTATAAATTATAATCATAAACATTCTAAATTAAAGCAAATAACAGTAATTTATGTATCTAAGACGAAGATTGAAGCTTTAAGGTGCAATGACGTCATTACCGATTTTTTTAAATGACACCTCTTATTTTTTTCTTTTGCTTTTGATAGACCTCCTTGATGTTTAAGTGGTGATTACCGAATTAATTCTTTACATAAGAACGTTTCTGAAAAAAATAACCTTTTTTCTTCAAAAAATTAAAATTTTTGTTTAGAAGAAAAAATGTATATGTGTCATTTATTCAAAAAAATTGTTATGTAAGGTACCAATTTTTTTACATCACCGTTTAAGTAGTAAGAAGGTCTATTAAAAACAGAAGAAAAAAGTGGGGGTAGTCATTAAAAAAAAATTATGATGACGTCATTGTGCAAAAACAAATGACGTCATTGC